>NDXB01007755.1:41673-53659 GCA_002631895.1 Agapornis roseicollis | reverse complement strand
AAATCCAGGAGGATTGGACAGGTTAATAAATGGTTACAAGAGTGGTGTCATGGTCAAGGGTTTTGGTACCTTGAACATGGGACCTGAGTTTGTAGGTCAGGTCTACTGGGGGCTGGTGGACCTGCTCTGATAAATAAGGGGAAGAGTCGGTTTGCTAAGAGGCTTGCCAGACTTGTCAAGGATGCTTTAAACTAGATATATTGGGGGAGGGGAGCTTTGCTACCACCTATAATAAATGCTCAGAGCAACATAGCGACATTCCAGCTGCTCCAGCCGATGAGCTGGCTTCATCTGGAGCTAAGCTCAAGTGTCTCTATACAAACGCCCATAGCATGGGGAACAAACAAGAGGAATTAGAGATGTGTGCCCATCTGCGGGGGTATGATATCATAGGCATCACAGAAACATGGTGGGATGGCTCCTATGACTGGAGTGTTGGAATGGAGGGTTACAGGCTTTTTAGGAAAGACAGGCCTGGTAGGCAGGGAGGGGGAGTTGCCCTTTATGTTAGGGATAGGCTGGAGACTATGGAACTGTCTCTGGGAACAGCTGAGCAGTTAACAGAGAGTTTGTGGGTCAGGGTTAAAAGGAGAACAGTGATGGGAGATATAACTGGGGATCTGTTACAGACCGCCTGATCAAGAGGACTCTGGATGAAGCGCTCCACAGAGAAATAGGAAAAGCCTCAAGCTCGCAGGCCCTTGTTCTTATGGGGTTCTTCAACCACCCTGACATCTGTTGGAGCACCAGCATGGCCCAGCACAAGCAATCCAGGAGGTTCCTCAATTGTGTGGAAGACAACTTCCTTCTGCAAGTAATAGAGGAGCCGACAAGGAGAGGTGCCCTGCTTGACCTCGTGCTCACCAACAGGGAAGGGCTCGTTGGAAGTGTGACGCTCCAGGGCAGCCTTGGATGCAGTGATCATGAGATGGTAGAATTCGAGATCCTCAGGATGGTGAGAAGAGCGTGCAGCAAACTCAGTGCCCTGGACTTCAACAGAGCAGACTTTGGCCTCTTCAGGAACCTGCTTAGTAAGGTTCCATGGGATACAGCCCAAGAGGGCAGGGGGTCCCAAGACTGCTGGATGATATTCAAGGATCACCTGATACAAGGTCAGGAGTGTTGCATCCCAACTAGAAGGAAGTGCAGCAGGAGGCCTAGGAGACCTCCTTGGATGAATAAGGAGCTGCTGAGAAAAATTCAAAGGAAAAAAGAGGCTTATAAAAGGTGGAAGCAAGGACAGGCGGCCTGGGATGAATACAGGGCTGTTGTCCGGAAAGCTAGGGAACACGTAAGGAAAGCTAAGGCCCAGTTAGAATTAAACTTAGCTAGGGATGTTAAGGATAACAAGAAGGGATTCTACAGGTACGTTGCAAATAAAAGACCAGGAACAACTTAGGCCCCCTGCGGAAGTTATCGGGTGAACTGGCTACACAGGATTTGGAGAAGGCTGAGGTTCTGAACAACTTCTTTGCCTCGGTCTTCAACGGGAAAGGCTCTGNAAATAAAAGACCAGGAACAACTTAGGCCCCCTGCGGAAGTTATCGGGTGAACTGGCTACACAGGATTTGGAGAAGGCTGAGGTTCTGAACAACTTCTTTGCCTCGGTCTTCAACGGGAAAGGCTCTGAGTGCACCAACCAAGTCTTGGAAGTCAGACACAGGGACTGTGAGAATGAAGACCTTGGGCCCACTGTAGAAGAGGATCTGGTTCAAGACCATCTTAAGAATCTGAACGTGCACAAGTCCATGGGACCTGATGAAATCCATCCGCAGGTCCTGAAGGAGCTGGCAAGTGAAGTTGCTAAGCCACTGGCCATCATATTTGAGAGATCATGGCAGTCAGTTGAAGTTCCCAAAGATTGGAAGAAAGGGAAATATAACCCCCATTTTCAAGAAGGGGAAAATGGATGACCCAAGGAATTACAGACCAGTCAGTCTCACCTCTGGGCCTGAGAAATTCTTGGAGCAGATTCTCCTGGCAGGCATGCTAAGGCACATGAAAAACAACAAGGTGCTTAGTGACAGCCAGCATGGCTTCACTAGGGGAAATCCTGCCTCACCAATTTCGTGGCCTTCTATGATGGGGCTACAGAACTGATGGACAGGGGTAGAGCAGTTGACATCATCTACCTGGACTTGTGCAAAGCGTTTGATCCTGTCCCACACGGCATCCTTGTCTCTAAATTGGAGAGACATCAATTTGATAGGTGGGCACTCGATGGATAAAGAACTGGCTGGATGGCTGCACACAAAGAATTGTGGTAAATGGCTCAGTGTCCGGCTGGAGGCCAGTGATGAGTGGTGTCCCTCAGGGATGGGTGTTAGGACCAGTCTTGTTCAACACCTTTGTCGCTGCCATGGACAGTGGGATTGAGTGCGCCCTCAGCAAGTTTGCCGATGACACCAAGCTGTGTGGTTGGGTGGATCCGCTGAAGGGAAGGAATGGCATCCAGAGGGACCTTGACACGCTTGTGAGGTGGGCTGATGCCAACCTCATGAAGTTTAACCATGCCAAGTGCAAGGTCCTACACCTGGGTGGGAGCAATCCCAGGCACAGCTACAGGTTGGGCAAAGAGGAGATTCAGAGCAGCCCAAGGAGAAGGACTTGGGTGTGGTGGCTGATGAGAAAATGAACCTGAGCCGGCTTCAGTGTGCGCTTGCAGCCCAGAAAGCAACCATATCCTGGGCTGCATTCAAAGGAGCATGACCAGCAGGTCAAAGGAGGTGATCCTGCCCCTCTACTCTGCTCTTGTGAGACCTCACCTGGAGCCTTGTGTGCAGTTCTGGTGTCCTCAACATGAAAAGGACATGGAGCTGTTAGAACAAGTCCAGAGGAGGCCACGAGGATGATCAGGGACTGGAGCATCTCCCATGTGAAGACAGGCTGAGAAAGCTGGGACTGTTTAGCCTGAAGAAGAGAAGGTTGCGTGGAGACCTCTTAGCAGCCTTCCAGTATCTGAAGGGGTCCTATAGGGATGCTGGGGAGGGACACTTCATTAGGGACTGTAGTGACAGGACAAGGAGTAACGAGTTCAAACTTAAACAGGAGAGGTTTAGATTGGGTCTAAGGAAGAAATTCTTTCCTGTTAGGGTGGCACTGGAATGNGGACTGTAGTGACAGGACAAGGAGTAACGAGTTCAAACTTAAACAGGAGAGGTTTAGATTGGGTCTAAGGAAGAAATTCTTTCCTGTTAGGGTGGTGAGGCACTGGAATGGGTTGCCCGAGGATGTTGTGAGTGCTCCATCCCTGGTGGTGTTCAAGGCCAGGTTGGATGAAGCCTTGGGTGGCACAGTTTAGTGTGAGGTGTCCCTGCTTATGGCATGGGTGTTGGAACTAGATGATCTTAGGGTCCTTTCCAACCCTGACTATGATTCTATTCTATGATTCTATAATTACGGGGGGTAGCAATAACAAAAGAAACAGCAACATAGTGATAGGACAAGAGACAATGGGTTCACACTTAAGTTCAAACTGAAACGGGAAATCCAGGTTTAGATATAAGGAGAAAACTCTTTACTGTGAGGGTGGTGAGACCCTGGCACAGGTTGCCCAAAGAAATGGTAAATGCCCCATTCCTGGCAGTGTTCAATGCCAGATTGGACAGAGTCTTGGGCAACATGACCTAGTGTGAGGCATCCCTACCAATGGCAGGGGGTTTGGAACTAGATGATCTTAAGGTCCTTTCCAACTCTTAACTATTCTGAGATTCTAAGGTAGAGGTAGGGGTGACTAAGGAAGGTGATGGCAAGGTATAAGCCATAAGTTTACCTATGTGAGTGGTCTTAACTCCATGTGAGAGGTGGTGTGGCATCAGCAGCAGAAAGTGCTGTGGGCCTGAGAAATGCTTGGACCTGGAGGAAAAGGGACTATTTCAGGAGTATGGGGGAGTGAATGACAGAGGTGGCTTTGTGAAAGGGCTGAAGTTCTTGGTCTCTGGGGTAGAGAATATGAGTTTTTGGAGAAGGAACATAGGTGCAGGAAGATAGGATAAAGGTTGGATGGAACAGGCATTCCTCCTGGACAGTTACCAAGAGATTTTTAACCATAACCATAATTTGGGGGTACCTGAGCTGAAAATCTCTGCAGCTTCCCCCACACCACATCCCCTCTTTTGCTTCTCGAAAGGCCTCATCTCTTACTGCTGGCCAGAGGGCTGTGATACAGGGGCTGCTCTGGATCTGTAGCACATGTATGGGGCAATCCTTGAAAATAATTCTGAATTGACAGACAGAAGGAAAGGGGAAAAATGTTCTACCAACATTTACATGCTTATCTATCAAAAGCCAACCCTGTTGGCTTTTCTCTTGTGATCTGAAAGTGAAGTTATTACTGCTGGTAGGTTGAAAAATGTGTCTTGATTGTCTGTATGATCTTATTGTCTGTATTTAATATTAACACAGAGAAGCAGATGGCCTCTGACAGCAGAGAGTGGAGCTTTGTTCTTAATTTTCCCAGCAACCAGCAGAAGAGGTGGGAGCACCATGCTTGCATATCATGAGCAACGATTCTTCGCACTCCAGGTGACTCAAGAGTGTCCACTATGGCAAAAAATACATTTTGGGAATATAGGAAGATATAAACACAGGGATCTCATAGTGAACGAGCAAAGGCACACAGTGGTTCCTAAGGGACCAGAAACATGATTTGCCTGAAAATGATATTGGGTGGATGTGGTAGGACAGTACCTCTACAGACTGGAAAGTGTTGATACTAATACAAAACAACAGTAGGAAGTTGTTTAGTAAGACTAGTAGCAGTGACACTAAGAAGCTGTATGATAATAACTGGACACAAAAATATCATGACTTTAAAGAAATCTTCATTCATATGCATTTAGTAAGTCCAAGTGCTTTGACAGAACTACCTTTTTTGTGCTATTGAATGCTAATCAGTGGCTGAATGAGCTACATGAACTCTGTGTTTCACCCAAAGACCAGGGTAGATGAACTCTTGGTTTAGAGTTAATAATGTGTTGTTGAAATATGTTGAATTATTCCATATATAATTAAAATACATTTTCCATATATAATTAAACCACATTCATCACTGACATGGCATCCCCAAACTGCATGAAATAGAAGGACATGCTAGCATGACACAAAATTCTTCTTTTTTATCAAAAACACAAGATGAGTTGAATAAAGTTTTTGGTAGATGTAAGTTCTATAAAATATGCTACTGCCTCCCTTGAAAATCTCTTGTGTCCATTATAGGTTGACTCCAATGGGTAGATCCCAAGTGACTAAATGTGACAAACAGATAGGTAGGAGCATTTTCCTTTAAATGCTTACAAATCTGTGAAAGGAACAGATAAGAAGGTGGATTGATCTTTTGGCCCCAACCCTGAAAGTGGATTGTTCCAAGGATCTACTCCCTAGATTGAGTTAACAGTAGAGACTGGAGGTAGTTGTTATTGACTTGCTTTTAGTGTCATGGGGACTTTTGGCTTCGGTTTGTACTAACAAGTAGCTGATTTTACAGAACGGTCAGTGCTCAGCACACCAGGGGTGTGTGTGTATGTGACTTGGACGTGTTACACTGCTGGACATCAGCAGTGTGGAACATCTGAAATGAGGTGAGGCATCCCACTCTGTGGTTGGCTGTCATGATTCTTTCTTTGCAGTACTTCTTCTCACTATGATATATGTATTTTTAAACTGATTTATAATATTTGTTGTCCAGGAAAGCTGTGGCTGCCTCATCCCTGTTCAAGGCTAGGTTGGACAGGGCTTGGAGCAAGCTGATCTAGTGGAAAGTGTCGCTGCCCATGGCAGGGGGGTTGAACCTGGATGAGCTTTAAGGTCCCTTCCAACCCAAACCATTACATGATTCTATGATTCTGTAAGTATTCCCCAGAATTACTTTTAGAATCAAAAAGACCTATTAATTTCAATGACTGTTGCAGCAGTCTCTATATTAAGCTCCTGCAGACCACTGAGACCACAGCACCGTGAAAGCCAGTCCAAAGCTGTCCACAGGTTAATATTTAGCACCTCTTTCACAGCACCTTTACAGTGCATGAAAGTAAAACTTGGATGACAAGGAGGAAAGACTGGCAGTGACCAACTGTCCCAATGAGTCTGGAAATATCCAAATAAAATCATAGAGTTACTACATGGCTTCTAAGGTCTTGAGAATCTTCCATTTTATGTAGTTTTTCAATGATGCTTTTAGCTATGATTGATATTACAAATTATTATTATTATTATTATTTCCAACTGCATTATGAAGAAGTGAGAGTGAAGCCTAAGATGCAAGAGGGTTTTTAACTCAACTACATTTTATAAAACCTCCCTGAGATGCTGATAGATGAATGATGCACCTTAAGCACATTCGCACACATGCATCCTTTTCAGGTGCATAAATTGAGGCTTGAAGAAAAGGTCATATTTTTCCAACTTAGGTATGTCAACTGAGAAATCCCAGTCCAAAGCAGATTGATTTTCAGAAATGCCCAGTCTGGACAGATGGGCAACAAACCAGATTACTCACAGGGTACTCTTGTTTGAGAGCTTATCTTTAAAATGTTGGTCTATAAATGGCTCTCTGCAAGGTCACACAATAAATTAAACTTCCAAGTTTCTGGGTGTCCTCAGGCATGATAATACCACTATAGCTTACCCCCCCAAATATGGTTATTTAGGGGGTTATTTCAGTGATTCTTTCATTTCAGACCAAAACATAATGAGCAGATGCCTTCACCATAACTTAATCCAGCACTGAAAAGCATTTCCATTTGCTTGAGCTATTTGTTCCTGGCATGACAGCCCAGGACTTTGAGCATAAATGTCTGCTTAGAACAGACTGGGTTGACCTAGGGAATCTGACCTCAGATGTACCAAAAGCTGCTCATAATATTGTTTAAGAAAAGCAACATAGGGATCTTTAACCCACAAGTCTTACAGCCACTGATTTCAGAAGGAAAAATATCTCCCTCAGTCTTTAAAATCACTGTTTAAAAAGAGCAGGTATCTTTTGCAGTTGTCTTAGTTTCTGAAACAGCAGCTAAACTACCTTGAAATGGCTTTTTTAGGGGAGAACAAATATCACAGCAATATTGCAACATGGCTTGCTACAGCCTTTATAAAATGGGTGAAACTTCCTCAGCCAGAAGAAGGGGCTTCTCTTTTTGAAGAACAGCCTTGTGTTTGTAAATCTGTCCTGGATTGCTGGGCCCTGAGTGGACACATTTCATATTTATCCTCATATTTCATCTTTGAAGGTGCAGTGCTGACCTGCCTCCCAACCAGCTCATCCCGCTATTTCTTTAACTCTCAGTTTCTCTTTCACTTCAATAGGAGTCTCAGGTTCACAGATGAAAGGCTTTATTGGATTAAACAAGTACAGCAAAAAACATATGGAGAGTGCATCCATAGCGTGCACATCTGTGAGTCCACGTACCTATGTACATGCACTTATATACGTGAGGCAGAGGGTGAGAAGAAACAGTAAAACACTCAGATAAATGTTTGGTAAAGGTTTCCTTCATGAAGCTGAGCTTCCTGCAGCAGCACAATGTACATATCCTTTATTCCTGCATTGCTTCTGTGCCATGATCAAAGAGTATTAGAAGATACATTCCTGTTCTAAATTACATCTGGGTAAATCTAGAGGAATTCCCTTGAGCCACGTTTACCTCTCAGATTTTGCCTACATGGGGACACTCAGAAAAATAACCCAAATTAGCTGAAGGTGAGAATTTAAAAGTGGATTAATTAAACTGCATGAAACCCCTGTGAAGGTTGTTCTTATTCAGAATTCAGGTGGTCTTCATTCAATTTAATTTCATTCACTTTGGAAATTAATTCAGATTAATTGTCCTAACAGTTTTTATGTACTTATTCTAGACTAACACTGGTGTAATAAAATGAATTGCAACCCACTGACTTCAAGATGATTTTTAGATTTATACCAGGAGGCTCCGGAGAGAGATTGTCCCATGTGTTCAGAAGCTGATGTTTTGCTTGTCAAGACAAAGGAGTGGGGAATGTTTCTGGACATAGATGACCAATATTCTTCCAGCTTTTTCAGCTAATTTGTTTAAGGATCTGGTAATAAAAAAGAGGTAACAATAGCAACAAAGCAACAGGTTATGTAGCACTGGTTTTGAGCTCTGAATATGGAGCCCACAGACCTGCCTTCCCCAGGGTTTGATCCTGCATTTTTGATATTCCTTTGGTTTTCGGTGGAGAAAGATAAAAAATTCCTTTGACATCAAGAGCAAAAATATCCAAATCTCCTAATTCCCGACAATCCAATTTTGCAAGCCTGGAGCCAAATGAAAATCAAGACTATGGCAGAGAGGGCCTGCTCTGTGAAAGAAAGAACTGCTTGAAAGAGATAACTGTTCAAAATCTGCTCCCCAGAGGAGACTCTTATTAAAGGTTTCTTCTTGAGATGCCTGCCTAAAGGCTCCTTCAGAAGGGATTTGTAGTTTGTAACTCAGATTTGGAGTTTGAAGCCCCTTTTTTACTGCTAGAAGGTCCTGCCCCTGCTTCCTTCCACTGAGTTGAGGTTTGGGGACAGCAAAGGCACCAGGGTTCCCTTGGTAGCTCTGCCATATTGTGGACAATGCCAGGAGCCCAGCCAAACGAGGGATGGCAAAACAAAAAAATCAAGGCTTCTGAATCTGTCTAGGATCAAAAAAATCCCTACCCAAACTTGTTTGTGAAAGGTTTTTGGCAGGTTTATGTGTCTTTCTCTGAAGCACCTGGCACTAGCGAAGATCAGACTGAGCTGGCTCCTGCTTGCTAATCCTTTTGATTATTGAGGTTTCAAATGTCGAATATAGCTAAAAATAAAAATAAATATATAAATAAAGGAAACTTTCAGTCTTTGTGGAAAAGCAAATGCAACCTCTGGCATGTTTGAGCTGTGATAAAACAGTAACTATGCTCATTGTGCAAATAATAAAGGAGCAATGCAGGTGAGGTGGGATTTAGGAAGGGCTGAGGGGTGCCCGGCCTGGATCCCCTCAAAGCTGTCCCTCAGGCATTGGAATTTGAAGGAAATACATGTTTTAATCCTTAATGGGAACGTCGCTGTGGAGAGAAACCTTAAATGCTTGCTCTGGCTCTGTGCCTCTGGGGCTTGGGGGCAGGTCACCCGGGACAGGGCGGCCGTCTGTGCTTCGGAGCTGAGCGGCAAAGAGAAGGGAAATTGGGATCTCCCCAACCCGTTTTACCGCTGTGAGCAGCGGAGCAGCTGCCACATCGCAGCGCAAAGGCGCGGGGATAGGGGCACGGTGCCACGGAGCCGGGCTTTGTGTGTGGCACGGGTGTGCTTTGTGGGGGATACCTCCTCCAATACACACACCCCGGTCCTCAGGAGCCCCTACAGCTCCGCGGGGTAGAGGGGCAGGATCCGGCCCTGCAGACCCCTGGTTTCACTCATCAATCCAAATTTGCTGCTCGGGCAATTTGACCTGTTTCTTGGCCCAGATACGCTTCAGACAATTTCTCCGTTAATTTATTTATTATTTTATTTTTAAAGACGGGGCGCAGGGGCTCCGTGGTCCCTAGAGCATCCCTTCTAAATTTGTCCAGCTTGTCCCTAAGGAAGAAGCTCCAGGGGACGGGGGTAGGGGGGACAGGGGGATCCCAGGCACCCCAGGATTCTTTTCCTCAGTACGCCTTGACGAGGCGGTCCCACAGAGGCTGGACAACAGGTAGCCGCCATTTGGGGGTGCTGGAGCCCCTTTTGTAGAGAGGACTCCCAAAACTCTCCAGTTCCCCAGTGCCTTGGGGTACGCGCACAGCGGAACTGCAGAGGCTGCGATGCTCCTCTCCTTACAGCCAGCTAAAGGCTGTTCTCTTAATGAATTACTAATGAGTTAAAATTGGACAGCCGGCTTAATTAAAGCGTAGAGGCAATGTGTTTACCACATTGTAATTGAACTCATTAGGGCTCCGGCTTTGTGTTTTTAAGCAGCAGCCTTGTTCCACACGTCGACTGATCTGCGGGAAGCGCTTTGCAGGGGACGGGGTATTTGCCGGAGTATTGGAAGAGGGGGCTTTGAGGGGAGGTGGCTGTGTTCCTCCATCCCCTTCTCCTGTGCTGGGGGGTGACCCCTCCTGCTGTCCCATAAAGCATTCGCACGCTGGGGGTGCCCGCCTGGATACCTTTTAGGAGGGGGAAAAGCAAAGGAAAAAACTGGGGGGCTGGAGAGGGAATTTCGGGGGTGGGAGTTCTGATCCGCCCCTGCAGAAGGGTTCCTCTCGCTCCACTCCAGGTGGGTAGCTGGGTACCCCACCCTCCGCAATAGTCGGTGCGGACCTGTCCCTCTGTAGCGGCGCGGCGGGGGCTGTCGCGGGTACCCCCCACCATCACCATCTCCCGCCTACCCCAGCGAGGGGAGGCGGCCGGGGAAGGGGGCGGCTTTCCCGCACAGCTTGCAGGGCGCTGCCTGGCTGCTAGAAGGCGTCCGAGTCCCGACCCACCCGCGGCACAGCCGCAGAGATACAGACGGGAGCCAAACTTCCGCGAAGCGGAGCGACCGCTGGCAGAGTCCCGGAGCCGGCCGCCCGCGTTCTGCCCCGCGGCCCGGGGCGACCCCATGGAGCTGGGGTGCTCAGGTAAGGTATGCGGCTTCGTGGGGGAACCCCCTGATTTGGCTCTGGTCCTCCCCTTACTGAGTGAATAGCTATGCGGGTTGCTGTCGCGTTAGGTCGCGTTGGGTCGTGCTGTCCCTCGTGGTGAGGGGAAAGGTGGCTGCCCAGCAGCGGGGCGGCTCCTACCGAGGGGAGAGGTGCTCTCCTCAAGCTTGGATTGCAGGGGAGGCAAGAAGCAATGTTTTGGAGAGGAGGGTCTCCTCGTTTCCGTTTCTCTTGTTTATATATGTATGTGTATATATATTTATATTCTGTTTATTTTTGCTTCGAAATTATGACCTTTGGGTCGGGTTTGGAGCATGGGGGAGAGGACCGGGGCTGGCGAGTTCCCAGGGCCGGAGCAGAGACCTCCCAGCCACCCGGGGGCACAGGAGGGGGTGAGCGGAGCTCTCCGCTCAGCACCGCTCCCGCTTCGCGCTCCGCGTCCTGCCGCCAGCCGGGAAATGGAGGAGGCCAGAGAGGGGAAGCAACCTGGGAAAAGGCAGTGGGGAAGCCCGGCCTCTCTCACCCGGTGCTACTCTCTTCGTGATGCTTTGGGAGGAGAGGTGGGATAAGAGACGCTCACCGGCCTGGAAGGAGGCGCCTCCGCTTTGACAGTGGCTCCGACGTTTAAAAGGTGGTGAAACGACAGATTTATTGAGGTTTTTTAAATTCCTATTTCTTATCGGTTGCACCCCTAGCGCTCTGGGGGTCCGAGAGCTGGAGCCGAAGCGGGTAGCCCTCGGGAAAGCCCTTTTCCCTCCTCACTCCGAGCCTTTTCTCGACGGGTCCCCTGCTTGTTGCACGGCTCCTGCTCATCGGCTGCCCCGAAGCAGGAGGCCGCCGCGGTCCACCAAACCCTTAAGAAACGCCCATATAAAAGCGTACAGAAGCGTATCCATAGTGGAATACGCTCCCGGGAAAGCCACTTTTTAAAACAAAATCCTGAAATTAAGGTGAAGAGAAGAGGGGGTGAAAGATGTGATGGTGGGAGAGGACAGAATTTGTGTTTGGGTGCAGGGAGGGAGAAGGTGACAGGGCACCCCCTAAGCGGGTAATGTGAACTGTCAAAGAGTGCAGGAGCGTAAAAGCCAAACAATCCCAATCCCCATAGGTTGTTTATTCCTCATAAAATACAACTCTACATAGCAGGAAGTTACTGCAAACATTTATCAATAATGAATGAATCTCCTGTAATAAAATACTCGCATAATTAGCTACAGTCAAGTGCGTGCATTACGGCAAGGCTTTTGCAACTCTGTTTAGAATCCGACTTAGATAAATCCTTTCAAACAGCCTTTTAAGAATAAAACATATATATAAATAAAAAAGGAGCAAACCACCACCCACCATTTTTCCTTTTACGCCTTCTTTAAAAGAAAAAAAAAAAAAA
>NDXB01007755.1:34982-41537 GCA_002631895.1 Agapornis roseicollis | reverse complement strand
AAAAAAAAAAAAAAGAAAAAGAAACAAATAAAAAACCCCAAACTATAACTACTCCTGAAATATAACAGAAAATTATTTGGTGGATTCAGAAGAGTCATTAACACACAGCTTTAAGTGAATGTTAACAGTAAATAAAGAAATCTCTTGATTGTAATAGTTGCAGCAAAGCAATAATAAACCAGTAGGTGGTCATCAGTAATGATAAATGTATCATTATTACTGCGTGTTGGGGAACAGGGTTTGGAAAGTACTTCAGACTTCTTAGTGGCAAGCTTGGTGGCAATTCGTTTCTTAGCCTGGGAAAAAGGAGGGGAGGTGGGGGAAAGCCATATAATTTTATACACAATTTAGGTGAAAATAAATTTAAATCTGTATATTACATTTTTAATTTCAAGATAGTAATTAAAGCTGGTTCATTATACCTCCTCTGAAAGTCTCAGCGCTCATCTTAATTGCTTGTTTGTACAATCTGCTTTCTAAGACACCCAAGGTTACTGGATTCTGAAAGAGGCGAAACGGAATTATTTACTGACGTGGTGACTCTTCGCCCGATGGCGTCACGCTTGTCTCAGAAGTTTGGGCTCGATGGTTCCCACCACAGCATGGCCGGGCCCTCGTTTCTCCCCTTGGGGAAGTCTGTTGCTCGTTTAAATACTTCGGAGCAGGCACGTTTCTGATGAGGATGTTCAGGGTGCTTTAATTTATGCGTTTGAAAGGAAAAATCGATAGCAGAGATGTTTTTCATTTGGGGTTTTTATCTTCCTCTCCTATCCCACCAACCCATTTAAACTAAGGTATCTCCATTTAAACTTGAGGCTCTTCTCCTCGTTTCCACCCAATCCCCAGGCAGGACAAACATAAAGACCCTCCCGGTTTTAAACATTTAGAGGCGAGTTATGGAGGACCCACCTTCTCCTGGTTGCCAGTCCCTTCCCGTACGATGAAATAAAATAGCAAATGGCCTTTATTTTTAGTGGGTTTGGTTCTGGTTCTATTCAGGAGGGTGATGTCTGGGGAACATCATACCCTGCGGCAGGGGTATCTGCATCTCCTGTCTAAGGTCTGCACGTACCTTCAGCGAGGACCACCTCCGGTCTGGATGTCTCGGAATATATTAAATGAAGAAGTTCAGAGAGCTCCCTCAGACAAAAGATGCTGATTCCTTCCCTTCAAGCCGCCGTGCTGGTTTTCCCGGAGGGATATCAAACTACCCAGAAATGCCCCATCCCCAAACTCTCCCGGTGTCTTTCGAGAAACAGGAGAAGATCACATTGAGTCTTTCCCTTTCCCGTTACTATGATTACAGATGCATCTTTTGAGGCGTCCTCTTGCCACTGAAAAAAAAGAAAGAAACAACCCTCCTCGAGAGATGTCTGCCCTTTTGTTGTGTCTAGCTGGGTTATTCAGGAGCAGAGACAAAAGCCCGAAGTGATGTGATCTAAATGAGCTCTGGGGTTTTCCAGATGGGACCACCTCTATTCCAAATGCCCTGTCTTCTTTCTGCTTAATATAATAAAACGGGATTAATATATATATATATACACACACAAGAGTTTCTCTCTGGACCAAGCAGCGCAAGCAAAAATCTACCCACAGGTATTTTTAAAACCTCCTTCGCTGCCTAAAATTTGTTCAGTGGAGCGGTTTTATAACGTACAACGGTATCTTGTGTGTATGGTACTTCACACTGCTGCGAGTTTCAATGGGATGTAGAGAGGGGGGAGGAGGACATGTGTACGCGTTGGGGGTGGTTTTCTTTGTGGTTTTCCAAACGCACGAAGGTTATCTCCCATCTTGTGGCCTCCCGGCCTCAATATTTAAGTGCTATGGAAGTAAATAAAGGCCGCGAGGGCTGTTCGGGATGCTTTAAACTTGGCCGCTTTCCTTAGCTGCTCGTTTTCACACGAAGCAGCTCGCAGCTACTGCTGTCGCCCCCCGTTCAGTCCTGCAAGGCAGAATCGCGATAGGGAAGGAAGAGAGGAAAAGGAGCCAGGACTGTATGATTTATCACTTCCAGGCTTCTGAGAGAAGTTTGTCCACCTTCCCTTCTCCTCTCCGAGGAGGTGACTCCAACCCAGGTGTTGTAAACGGCAACAGCAAATAACGAAGTGAAGGGGAGCAATTGGAAGCGGCAGCAGCACAGGAACCCAGGTCTGCACCTGCCGGGGGGCACGAATGCAGACACCCCACCTCAACTCGGGATTCCCTCCCGCCCCTCGCCGCGGCCCAGGGTGGGCTCCAGTCGAACCGCGGAGACCACGATGGAGTCGGCCGCGGCCGGAGCAGCTCCGCGGGCCTTGCCCACCTGGGGGTCACCTGCGGGAGCTGCCCTGCCCGTGGGTGAATCGGCTTCCCTTGGTAGCTCGTCCCGCATGCCCGTACTGGGGTCATTCTACCTACCCCACAAAGGTCTTCCTACCTACCCCACGAGGGTCTTGCTACCTATTCTATGAGGTTTCCCAATAGGCTTAAGCAGGGGAAAAAAGTAGAGAACAGTGCACTCTTGCCCCATTTCTCTAAGGTGTTGGTGCGGGTCAGTCTCTGTTCTCACTTTGAAGAGATCCACCGAACCAAAACCCCTCGGTGCGATTGCGGGCAGTGGTTCTGCACCCTCTCCTCTCCATTGGAATATATACACCCAGCCCCTATGGGTTTCAGCTTTCCCTATGCGTGAAATTGAGGAAGATCCTCAAGTTTCCCAATGGAATTCAAGGGGGTCAATAGCACCGAGCAGGTGAACAAACATTTTTATTTTGCTTTTAGTTTACTCATCACAAAATAAATAAACCGCCGGCGCCGGCTAAGGACTCCCTCGTACCAATCGCGCGTTTTCAGCCTCTCCCAGGCTGCAAGAACAGAGCTCGGGGGGTCGCTTCGTTGAAAGCGCTTTATAAAACCCGCTTATCTCTTTCACCTCTCATCCCTTTCGCCTCCTGCATCCGCTTTTCCTTCTCTTCCAACACCGGGCTTAGAGCTTAAGGCGAGATTGTCCAACCCTTGCTCTCTCGGGAATCGCAGGGGAAAAAGCCACCGGGTGACTTGCGGCAGCTGCGAGGATGCAGGGACCGAGAGCCAGCCAAGAACAGGCTGCTTGTCCCCAAAATCCACCCCTAGTACCCCGTCCCCCGCTCCTTCTGGTGCCAACTAGGAAGCGAAGACAGGAGGGGAGATTTTCTCCGTGGTGTGGTAATAGATCATACAATGTGTGACACGGGTTTAACCAATAAAACAATTTGAATCAATTAGCTGGCGGAGGAGAGTTTTGAAGTGTAAAATTCATGTCAGTCTGGCTAGCAAGCATTGATTAAAATGTCACCAACGCGAGGCTTATAGCTCTTGCTCACACGAAAGCAGCAGGCTCCGTGCAGGAGACGAGAGAAGTAGGAGGGAGGGGGAAAGGGGAAGTCCCCGTGTGACAGCGGCGGCACGGGGGTGAGCAGGGTTTAATCAGAAATGACAGAAATAATAAGGAGAGGTGTGATTTATTTTATTATTTTTTTATTATTATTTCAAAGTTAGCAGCGACCCGAGAGAAGCGGGGGCCTCCGTTTCGCTACTAGGGGTGAAAGTGAAAAGAGTCGGTGAGCTTTAGCGTTGATGTGCTGGGAAAGGTCGGTGCGCAGATTTTTGCCGGGATCTGTAACGCCCTGGAAGAAAATACAAGGGGAGAGGTGCGGAAAATGGAAGGAAGAAAACACAAACAAACCCTCAAACACCAATTTTCGAAGCCAAGTGTGCAGGAAGTTTTGGTAGTAGGCGTAAAAAGAGGGATGGAGTCATCAAAAAAAACGACAAAAATCAGAAACACTGGCGCTCCAGATGTTCTCCTCTTTTTAGATAGAACCGAGTTTTTCGTTCTCTTGATCCCGTTTTTCAGCTCGTTCCGCAGTTGTCCTCATTAGAAAGGCACGGAGTTTGGCGGGTTTGGCCTCGTCCTCACCCCGCGGTGAGTGGAGCAGAGCCCCACGAGGTTAACAGTGATTTTTGGGTGTAGATGGTGGGAAAACCTACTTTTCCCCCTTCATTCCTTCCAGGAAAGGCAGGCAGACGTGGCTACCCCTCTGCGGACTGTTCGATACGGGTTTTTGCCACCCTTAATATGGGGCATAAAGCAATTAGGGAAAAACTGTATCTCCACCGTGTTGCTCTGCGTGGGAATAAGAACCTGCAAGTGGGACTGGAGAATCACTCGGTATATTTGGGAGGGGAAATGCGGTTCACAGCAGTTTTTTGTGCTAGAGAGGACTCGGCTGTGGCATTAAATCAACTTTTTTTTTTTTTTTTTTCCTTTCTCCCTCCTGCCCTTTCCCGTAGCTCATAATTTTGGATACAGGCGTTAAAAGTTATCGTTTACTAAAAGATGCTGAAAGGGGNTGGGGGAGAGGGGGCGGGGCTGGGGTATTAAATTAACTTTTTTTTTTTTTTTTTTCCTTTCTCCCTCCTGCCCTTTCCCGTAGCTCATAATTTTGGATACAGGCGTTAAAAGTTATCGTTTACTAAAAGATGCTGAAAGGGGTTTAGGTCTAGTATATTCAGTTATTTGGAAGTGACGGGGTTCAGACCTAGGGAGTAGGGTAAAGGAGGAGGAAGGGGAAAATGGGAAAACAGGGGGAAAAGGGAAAGAAAAGGGGAAAAGTAAGGGAAAAGGGAAAAGGCGAAAGAGGGGGAAAAAGAGGGAAAGAGGGAAAAGAGGAGAAGAGAAAAAGGGTAAAAAGGCGAAAGAGGAAAAGGGAAAGAGGGAAAAGTGAAAAAGGAAGAAAAGGGGAAAGAACAAAGGGGAAAAGGGGGGAAAAGAGGGAAAAATTAAGAAAAAAAAGAAGGAGGGGAAGGGAGAAATAAAGAAAACCCCAAAGTGCATCCCACTTTCAACCATTCCATCCCCTCGCCGGGGACCGGGGCAGGGTGGGAGCAGTGCAGCGCTCGGGGAGCCCATCCCCGACGGAACGTCCGCATCCCTCTCGGTACAGGGAGGATGGAAAAGGGGGATTTCGGGAGCTCCCCCCCCCCGCCCACCAACCCCTCTTTCCTCGCCCTCTCGGTTGGGGGGGAGAGCACGGTGGGGTCCGGCCCCCCCGTTCCCGCCCCGCTGACGTCACCGTGCCCACGGGGGGGCGCGCCCAGCGAGGCGCGGAGGTTCCGCACCCGTAGCCACTGTCGTATGCGTTGCACCGAGGGCCGGGCTGCGGCTGTCGCGCTGCTCCGCGGTGGCGGCAGCGGGGATGCACCTCCCTCCCGTCTGCCGGCAACGGCTGGAGGAGGGTCCGGCGACGGCACGGCTAGAGGGATAGAGCGCCGCAGCGGAGGTAACGGGCGCCAGGCTGGGAGGATGCGCTGAGAGCCGCGGAGAGCAGAGAAACTTTTCTTCATTCCCCTTCTGCACTTTGCCCGCGGTGCCCGCGGAAGAGCCGCGACGGGTTTTCAGGACGGGGAGGCTCATCCACGGCTCGGGGGCGTGTTTCGGGATGAGCCATGGGTTGGGGCATCTTCCTAACGGGAGGGGGCGGTCCGCTCATTTACCGTCATCTCTGCACCCGCGGTGGAATGCGTACGTCGGAGAACCGGTACGGCTGGGGAGGGAGGTACGCGGGGACAGCGATCGCTCTGGTGGCGCTTCCCCACGCCGGGAGACTCGTGGGGAGGGGGTGGGTAGCGCTTGCGGCGGGGACCCCCATCCCTGGAGGGTCCCCCAGTCCCCGGGAGGTCTCTTCTGACGGCGCTGTGTCTCTCTCCTCCCTCCCCATCCGCAGCTGGCGCAGAACAGCCCCCTAGGCGCTGAGACGATGGCGAGCAGCCCGCTACCCGGCCCCACCGACATCTTGCTGCCGTCGCCGTCCAGCGCGTACCCACCGGAGTCCATGAACCAGCCGAGAGCCGGCCACGCCACTATGAAGCCCAACCAGGTGGGGCAGGTGATCCTCTACGGCATCCCCATCGTCTCCCTGGTCATCGACGGGCAAGAGCGGTTGTGCCTGGCGCAGATCTCCAATACCCTCCTCAAAAACTTTAGCTACAACGAAATCCACAATCGTCGGGTGGCCCTGGGCATCACCTGCGTGCAATGCACGCCGGTGCAGCTGGAGATCCTTCGACGGGCGGGGGCTATGCCCATCTCCTCCCGCCGTTGCGGCATGATCACCAAGAGGGAAGCAGAGCGGCTCTGCAAGTCGTTCCTGGGGGAGAACCGGCCCCCAAAATTGCCGGATAACTTCGCCTTCGACGTGTCCCATGAGTGCGCCTGGGGCTGCCGCGGTAGCTTCATCCCGGCCCGCTACAACAGCTCTCGGGCCAAGTGCATCAAGTGCAGCTACTGCAGCATGTACTTCTCCCCCAACAAGTTCATCTTTCACTCCCACCGCACGCCGGACGCCAAGTACACCCAGCCCGACGCCGCCAACTTCAACTCCTGGCGCCGCCACCTAAAGCTCACCGACAAAAGCCCCCAGGACGAGCTGGTCTTCGCCTGGGAGGATGTCAAGGCCATGTTCAACGGCGGCAGCCGCAAGCGGGCCCTGCCGCCCGCACCGCCGGCCCCCGCTGCCGCTGCTCCCGCCGCCT
>NDXB01007755.1:24982-29982 GCA_002631895.1 Agapornis roseicollis | reverse complement strand
ATGAGAAAGGGTAGCTCTGATATTTGGTGTTAATAACAGCTAGGAGTCAGCTTCTCAAGTCTTGTTGTATTAACTTTTTTTTTTTGTAAAAGGTGATTTGGAGGACATTTCACGAAAATTCAGTTGAAGCAGGATTCTTCTTTCATTTACTTTTAAATATATATCCAGAATAATTCTGCAAATGTTGATGCAATTACTGTAGAACACTATGTAGAGTATTGTCTCCAAAACAGCCAAGCGTTTATTATATACTGTAGACTGGACGGTTACATAGTCCTTACTGGAATATGTGGTAAAGGACTGGATCCAGAAGTTAAATGACATGAAATTTTATTGCAGAAGGTGTTTGCCAAAAAAAGAAAAGAAGTTAAAGTTGAAATGGGGGAAGACAAGGCAAAGTTTCAGATGTGGAACCCAGCACCATGTATTAGTACATGAAATTGTATATTAATACATAGATCTGCATGACAGACAAAACTGCAGATGGACTCTAGGACTGGGTCCTTATTTACTATTCCTGTCTCTTTTCTCACTTATTATTAAGGACCTAAGGAATTTTCTTTGAATTAGAAGAGGGTGAAACATTGTTGAATTTCTGTATTTTTCACACCTTTCACAAGATCAGTTGTGTTAGTTTGTTTGTTTGGGTTTTTTTTAAGGACTTTTTTTTGGAACCCGATGAGAATATTATCTTCCATTTGAAACAAACCAAGAATTAGAAAATTTCTAGCTCTCGTGCTTCTAGAATAAAGTTATGAATTACTTACCAGATGGAGGCATGAAATTCAGACCAAAAGCCAGCAGATGTGACTGATTAAGCATTACATATATATACATTGGTTGCAGTTTTTGAATGTTTTGTGTGAAACTCTCTATCTATTAGTTCTGAAGTGCAGATTTTTTTTTTAATCAGATGTTCAAGTTTTAAGCTTTAAGTGGGTGTTATAAATTAAGCTTTATTTATGTAAAAGAAAGAACTAGTTTGTTTTAAAAGTTGAGTGACTTTCAGGGCAAATTCACATTTGAAGCTCCAGATTTTGTCAGACACATGAATTACCCCAGTGTGGAAAAGCACTTCAAAGATGCTAATTGAGTTTCCTAAAATAGGCGTATTTTCTCAAGTTCTGATTATTCTATTGATTATTCCCCCCAAAAAGTGGCATGAATGTGCACAAATCATGAAAATTCTCAGTAAGGGTAGGATTTCTTCAGGACATATGCAAGAACTGTGTCTGTCTTAAAGCAGGTAATTAATTACAAATACAGATGGAGCCTCTGAAGCTCTGAAAGACTGCCTGTTCACATCTGCCTATATTTTTTAAACGGAGGGATATATGTATATACATATATATATGTATGTATATATGTATATTTATACCCAGAGGACACTGACATCTTCAGTGCTGCAGTGTTTGTGTCTGCTGACAGCCTTCTCTCCAGCTAAACTACCAGTGGATGTTAAGTTATGGTACAGCATCAGTGCTGTGAACTTCATGAAGGTAGGAATGAGCTGCAGAGCTGGGTGACAGACATTGTATGCTCTGCAATACGTAGCTACTGACCAGGATTAATAGGGCCAATGCTGAGATACAGGAGAGATGATTTTGGCTGATGTCATTTGGCACCACATGTGAGAATTGTGTAGGGTACAAGCTGGGGACAAGGTACAGGGATGAGACTCGGGGGGGAGGGGTGGAGTTTCACTCCCAATCCATCAGACCTCTGTGTTGGGCAAATCAGTTGCCCGCTGGTGTTTGGTTGTCTGGGCCAGCGTGGAAAGTTGTAGCTGCTGTTTGGAAAGTGCCTTGAGATCTTCCTGAGGAAGGAGGTTGCTCTAGACGGCACATCATGAAGAGGTAACCTGGCTATGTCAGGTTTGGTTTTGTACAGGGAGGACAACCTGCATTTCTGTTGAGAGGAATACATTTAGGATGTTCCTGTTTGTTTCTTGTGTTAAAAATTCAAATCTTAACTATTCCGGTGGGTGCAGAGCTAATAAAATGGTGGCATCACAAGCGATGAAGCTGTGCCAATGTGCAATTTGGGACCTTTGTTTTTCAGAGTACTGATAAAGTAATTTGAGGTGTGTCTACTCACAGACATAATGTCTTCTTTCCTTCATGGGCAGATGTTCACATTCCAGGATAAGAAAGCCATTTGTGCACAATACAACCCACATACCTTTATTCCAGAATAACAATGTCTGTGCACCTGAGCTAATTGGGAAGAGAAGAAGTACCAAAAGCCTCAGCTGACGTAGTTTAAACTGGGTATAAATCCTTCATCCCCTTTTTCCCTACCCAGCAGACAGTTGAGATACAGTTTGATTTCTTTGAATAAATTGAAATAGGCCTCTCTTAAAGAAAACCTAGGTGTCTGTACCAAGGGGATGTACAGCTTTCAGTGTTTAAATGCTGCTGCAAGTCTGTGTGTAGACAAGGCCCAAGAGAGTTATGGTGAAGCTATTAGAATGGGAAGTGATTCTTTTTTTCTTAGACTGATTAAAATTCTTTGGGCTTTCTGTTTGTTTGTTTTAAAATACCTATTTAGCTTTTAATTAACATGTAAGAGAAAGGAAGCTGGTTAAATATTCAATACCTCCTCCCTTTCAATTAAGGTAGAACAGTACACAATGCATGATGAGGCCTTTGGGAAGTACGGAAAAACAGAGAAGAGCAGGCTCCTGATTATCATTTTCAGGGGGACTGGAAAGGTGAAACCCATCTGATTATTATTAACATTAATAATAATAATGTTGAAGCTTTTTTTTTAACAGCAGTTTAAAAATACAGTTACTCTTTAGAACCTTACGTGCCAAGTTTTTCCTCCAAATACTTTCACTTTTCCCATCCTATTCCTTCTTTTGAGGGAAAGGATGGGGGATTTTCTAGTAAGTCTTTTCAGTATCTTGGTGGAGAGACTGCAGATGCTGGAGAAGTTATTCTTCATGCTGCATGCCCTTATTTTCATGTGGTTCTTTCAGTCCCAGCGAGTTGGCAGCCTCAAACATACAGCCCTGAAAGCTCAACCAAGCAGGTGGGAAATGTTGCCACCATGCTCTGTACTAGGATCTAGTCTCTTCCCCTTTTTCTTTTCTCCCCCTTGAAAAATCCAGTTACCTTCTGTCTGTGAGTCTGTTGTCCCTCAAAATTGCACTTAACACTCAGAAAAGAATGCCTCAATAAAAGAAATTATTTGGGAAAATATACTCCTATTTATAACTCAATAAATATCCTTCCTAAACTTTAATTCCTTCTTCTTGATCTTGTGCACGCTAATTCCTCTGAATTTTGTTAGCAGTCCTGTTTAAAACAGAATTATATTAACTAAACAAAGAAAGACCATTTTATATTGAGGAAACAGCACAAACCACTGCCCAAAAAGTGATGTGTTTTTAAGCTTGCTATTTCTTCTAGTGTGATGAGACAAGTCACCTGTTACAAGTTTCTATCAAGAACCATACAAAAATTATTTTTGAATCCTTATGTTACGTAAACATATTTTTTAAATGGAATTGCTGGCACCAGAAATCAGTTGTATAAATGTGTATGTCTGAATGAGTGGTTCCCTTTTTTTTTTTTTAAGGACTGAAAAGATAACAGATGCTAAAATGCGCAGCTATTGGATAGGTTTCATATGCTGTGACTTCAAGGTTTACCGGATATAGGAATGCATTAATTTTTTAAAAAAGAAAGAAATGTTTTGCAAAAAAGATTTCTGACTGCATATAAAGCAAGACTTTCCTGACTCAACTTTTAAATTAGCTTATTGTGATTACCTACTCGGAAATGCATGATGATAGGATGAGTTTATTAACTAACTGCTTTCTTATCTGATGAGTGGTGACCTATTTAGTGCTATTGCCTTTTATTTTCAAACAACCCAGCTTATTTCCCACATGATTCTTCCTTCCAAACACATAAACACTTGAGTAGCTTTACGTGTATGTCTGTGATTACTCATCAGTAGAGTTAATGATGTGTATTTACTGGCTGGACTAAAACAAGAATTAGTCCAATTAGTTCAATAATTGGTTATTTAACAAATACTTCCTTAATTACTGAGAGTCCATTTCCACTTCAACTGTAAATAATAGAAATTCTCTCATTGATTTCTGCTAAAGTAATGTTTTTTCTTTTTTGAAAACATTTTTTTTTTTTGTTTCAGAACCGTATTCACATAAATTAGAGAAAAAATTCACAGTTCCAGAACATCACGAAAATTGCACCCTCTATCAGAAGGATCATATTTAGGTCAAACTTACCAGACAAACTTAACACCTTGTGAAGATTTATTCTATTCTATTTTATTTTATTATTATTATTTAATTTATTTTTAAAGGAAAAGGGCCAAAAGAAGTAGTATTCATATACCTGGAAATAGTAAAGTTTTGTTATCTAGAAAATTATTTAGTACTGTATGGTTAAAAGTTATGTGAGCAATCTAAAACAGAAGTCTTTGAAGTGGTTGACCTCAGAGCTATATCCTTTAGATACAAATTCCACTAATGTAAATTTTATCTCAGCTGGATATGAACTATATCTAGTTACAACTGGCCCATGCCATAGAATTATAGGAGATGATAAAGGCTGGTGTGCAGAAGTCTTTGCCTGTGGATTTTGGGACAGGGTCCTGCCCAGCTAGATAGCATGGACTTCCCCTTGTAAGCAGAAGATACGAAACCGTATAGAGAAGGCTCTACCTAACTCTTCTTCAGCTTATTTCTAGCCCTTCTAAGATTAGCACACCTTTAAGAAGAGATAGAGGGAAAGAAGGGATCAGTTCAGCAGAGGATGTGCAAGAGAAGCTTTCCTAGGGTAACATGGAGACATGGGGTCTTGTCTGCAGGAGGCCATGGTGTAGGCAGATACTGTACTGAAGTAGAAGCAAATACAAGTCCAAGTGCTGTGCACATGGAGATGTGTAGATAAGCCTCAATCTTACACTTTCAGAATATTTTTTTCTTGGTTTTTTTGTTGGTTTTTTTTTTTTTTTTCTCT
>NDXB01007755.1:0-24977 GCA_002631895.1 Agapornis roseicollis | reverse complement strand
GATGTGTAAAAAAACCTCAATCTTAAACTTTCCGAATATTTTTTTTTTGGTTTTTTTGTTGGTTTTTTTTTTTTTTTTTCTCCCTCCAGATTCTCTGGAGCAGATGTACAGGAAGGACAATACTGATAAAAAGCAATAACAGTAAATCACTTTTTCCTTTCTCCTTTTTTAAAGGTGAACATACCCAAGAAACCAATTCACCTCATTCGCTGAAGAAGGATGTGGAAAACATGGGGAAAGGTAAAATAAATAAGGGCCTTTTACATTATAAAACTGCTCTTTGTTTTAATAGAATATGAGGATAATAGGGGGCACTTTTGTTCTGCACCATATTTTAAGCTTGTCAAATAACATATGAATAATATATGGACCTTTGGGTGGATATAATTGAGATTAATGCATATATATCAATCAATACATGACACGGTAATATAATACTTTAAAATAATATATTACATTGATTTATATTCATGGCTTTCTGCACAAAATCTATTGTAGGTCTATGCAACACTTTTTTTTTGTAACTGCTTAAATATTTTGTCTTATAATAATGAATTGCTCTGCAACTATTCTTTCAAGAATTATTTATACAGATTAGCAAAACCACTTTTCTTTTCCCTTTGTTAGAGGAACTCCAGAAGGTTTTGTTTGAACAGATCGACTTACGGAGGAGACTAGAACAGGAGTTCCAGGTGTTGAAAGGAAATGCATCTTTCCCAGTCTTCAGTAAGATACACATCTGTGGTTTTGTTGTTATTTATGGGTGGTTGGGTTTGTCAGATTGTTAAAGTGGGAGAGCTGTTTTCTCAGTTGCATTGGCAGGATCTTTATTTAGTTCTTCTGAAGCTGATGGCACTTTTGCCTTGGCTTTTCGGACCTTTTTTAGGGAAAATCTGAAGCTGGCTGTCTATTTAATGTGTATTTTACTGATTTTGATAACATTGAATACAGTGAGTAGACAGAAATATGTCTGGGGCTTCTTGGGGTACAGCAGTGTCAGTGGTCTTAACCAGGTTTTTGGAGGCTTTTGAAGATGAGGTACTTGATAGTTACCTTTAGGTAGATCTAGGTGATGATGGAGAATTGATGTGGCCCCTGATTAAGGAACAGAAATACCTATTTGGACTTTTCTTCTTGAGATGGGCTATTTGAGATGGCCCTTTCACCATGACTGATGAGCAGGATGTTGCTGTCCAGGGGTGATGGAATGTGCTTGGCATGTGTTACATAAGAGAAAACAAAATGGATAATTAGGGTTTACCTGAAGCTGACAGAAAGTTACACTGCATGCACAGGGAGAAAGACTCATTGACTGAGACTTGCTGATTTATGCTGGCATCAATTGGGAAAAACATGCTTCCATGAGAAATCCCACAATGGTCAGGACAATGTAGAAGACACACAGTAAGGGCTTTTGTAACATGCAATGAATGTAATGTTACGTGCTGTCCTGACATTTGCTAAACTGTTAACTCATACATGCCTAAAATGTCTGACCAGCACCAGCATGAAACTGCCATCATGCTGGTTTATCATGATGTCTTGAAGAGCTCAGAAACCAGTATTGTTAGACCTCTGTGTCCCTTGATAAAAATTCCAGGGACAAAACCTAGTATTGCCAGGTCCCACAAAGTAAGCAGGTCAGTCAGAACCCACTGCTGCAAGCTGATGAGTGTCGCATCTCCCAGGAAAAGTTGGGAACACAGACATCATTCTTCCATTATTTAAAGAACATACATTTGTCCCCTTTCTGTAGCATCAGATAGGATAAGTTCAGGGAAGCAAGGAAGTGTGAGAAATCTGGCAATGACTCCATCTTTAGCCCAAACATTGAAAGATGTAGGCAGCTTCATAAATAAAGGAGAAGAGCCGCCTGAGGTGATACTGATATTAATGAAAGGAGGATAACCTCATCGTTCAGTATAAATTCAGTCATTACTTGGGTTTGGGAGTGAGGTAATTTTAAAATAATTTGTGTAGATCAAAACACTGATGTGTGGTACTGGTGAAATGGCATCTTGGAATTTTGCCATTCAGGTCACTTATTTATCCTTTTGTTTTTCTACAGTAAAATTAATGCTCTGTCATTGCCATGTAAATAAACACTGCAATTAAACCACATGAAATACAATTCAAATAAAAGAAAAGAACACGTACGGCTGACCAAGGAAGTGGCGACTGTATGCTGGCTTGAAAAATATGTGGTTTCAATGTACCACAAAGTAGTGGTCAATTTTCTTCAGGATTAAAATAGAAACCAGATAATGTGCAATAAACAATATATACAAGTGACCGTAAAACCTATTTACAGATTTAGATTTACCAAAAAACCCCACCCCTCCTCCGCATATAATAAAACAAGAAGAAGGGTCTTTGTAAAGCAAAGAAGCATAAAATCCAGGGTAAAAATGGCTTGTCCTCTAGAACAACACATGTCCCAGCAAAAGAGAAGAGGTCTGGGCCAGGCTTGTGCTGCTGGATGGGGCTGCTGCTTTAGGTCAAGTATTAGAAAGCGTTTAACCAACATTTCCCAAGTCAGTATCTGTGTAGGTTGGTGTTGGATAGGAAGAAGCTAGGCAAAATTAAAATTGTGTTGATGGGTTTATCATGGCTTGGAAACACCCGAGGCTGTAGGAGGGAGCAAAGAGCAGACAGGTAACAGGGTTTATATCTGTCATGGTTTAAGCCCAGCCGTTAACTCAGAACCACACAGCTGCTCGCTTACTTCCTCTCTGTTCTTCCTCCCCCTGCTCCTGGAGGGATTGGGAGGACAATGAAAGAATGTAACACCCATGGGTTTAGATAAGAACAGTCCAGTAACTAAGGTATAACACAAATCCACTACTGCTACCACCAATAATAATAATGATAACGGAAATAACAAGGGAAGAGAATTCAACTGCTCACCACCTACTGACCCATACCCAGCAGTGATCTAGCCCTTCTGGGTGACTCCTCCCTGTTTATATACTGAGCATGAGGTGCTGTGGTATGGAATACCTTATTGGCTAGTTTGGGTGAGGTGTCCTGTCTCTGCTTCCTCCCAGCTTCCCTTCCTCCCTGGTCTGCCATGAGACTCATGAGACTCAGAAAGTCCTTGGTCGGAGTAAACATTATTTAGCAACAGCTAAAAACATAGGTGTTATCAGCATTGTTGCCAGGCCAACAGTCAAAAACACAGCATTGCACCAGCTACCAAGGAGAAAAATGACTGCTACTGCTGAACCCAGGACAATATCCTATCCCACTCTGGCGCACCACAGCATCAGGCCAAGCAGCAGTGGGGACTGGATTTCTGTCCCACCCCTAAAGCTACTGAGGACAGGAGCAGTTTACCAGGGTAATTCTCAATCCCACAGGTTGTGGTGGTTCTCCCTGTGGTTTGAACTGTCTGTGTGTAAATAAGAAGCCTTTATATTTAAAGTTTTCTCAACCTTATTTAAAAGGGAGGAAATGCACCCCTGTTCAGCTATGTGTGAGATGTGGAAGGTATCACTATACCTCTCTAGAAAATGCCTCTTTTGGGTTACATGTAATTAACTCCAAAGTCACCTTTTTGTTTTGGGTCTTGCATTTGGAACTGAGCACATTTGGGGTGTTCTACCTTAACAGACTCAAAGCACCACCTACAGTGGTGCCATGCAGTCTTGTGTGTAAATGGTGTTTGGTTTCCACAGTTTCCTCATGGAAATCACTGCTAAATGAGAATTATCTTATTTGCAGACTCATTTAGCAGTACTATGCTGCACACTTCTCTGTGATTTCTTGTACCTGCTTGAAATGTGGACCATGATAATTTATAAAGAAGCCGACCTTGTCTTCTGCTGTTTGTACCTTTATATTGTTGCTGCACTTGAAAGCTGCAGATGGGGCTTTCCTTTGCCTGTAATGTCTCTCAATGCAGAGATCACTTGAAGAAAATAAAAAAATGGAAAGGTGAGATCACTTGAAGAAAATCAAAGAATTTTCTGTCCTGATACAAATATGAGCACCTGTGCATGATGACAGCTTGTTCCCCCAGAACCCTCTTCTGTTCTGTACCTTTGGTGTCGGCTGGCACACATTTTGTCCATGTGCATTTAACAATGTGGCAGTAAAATGGTGGAGACATAGTCTGGATAGTTAAAGTATTTAATTTTGTGTTAAGAAAGCTATTTAAATATTCATGTCTTTTCTCTTGGGTATTGCTTATGGCTTTGTCTGTAAGCATTCAGATTCAGATAAATGCTGCCAGAAAAAAAAACACAGCTGTCCTTACCATTAACACCCCAGTTCCACTGCAAGGTTGGACATTTGTAGTGCAGGATTGAGCAAGATTTCTGAGCTATTTTTTCGGAGAGGTGATGAGCCTGTGAAGAGGCAGTCAGGAGGAAAGTGTCAAGGAGAGAAGGAATATTTCTCCATGTAGCTTACTCATAATGAAACTGGAGAACCTTAGTCATAGCTGGCACAGATACGTCAGCCTTTAGTGACCAGGATAGAAAGTTATCACCATTTTATACTGCACAGCTTTTTTGGAGCTAGGAAGAGGGGAATTGCAAACCTGCTTTATTTCTGTTGGCTTCTTTCCTGGCTGTGTTGGACTAGAGGGAATAGCCTGAAAAATTCTGTGGGCATTTACTTGAAATTTGAGAAACTTTTTATAGGATAATGTTGCTGTATCCTTTTCTGTGTGACTGAGCTGGACTCCGGATGGTTTCAGCCGGATAAATTTTCTCACTCTTTCTTTGTTTAATAGCTATTTTTTTTTGTTTTCCTGAAATGCCTCCATGTCTTATAAACAACAGCTTTTAGTCATCATTCAGGGAGGCAAAATTCTTGTGTGAAACAGGGCAGAGCTCTGCTGCCTTGCACTTTATTCTACTGTGTTCCTATGCCCACACTTGATGGTGGTATGTCCTCTTCCTCTGCAGGAGAGGTACATCCTTCCTCTCCACTGCATCATGTCATGTCTGCTCACTGCTTTCCTGCTCCTGTTTTGGGGGTTAAGAAGTTGTCACAAGGTTGTGTGACTGTGTCCCAGCATGATTATTTAATTCTCTTAATTGGTTAGTTGTAAATAAACCTTTTTAACTGCCTTGGTCTTGTAGTTACTCTCCAAGCTCTGTGTGTTCAGATGCTCCATGCTGTTTTCTGTTGGCATTCACCTTGCTATTTTCTATACTTGTTTCTTGATTCAGAATGATACTGGATGGAATGGATTTTCTTTCCTCCTCCATTTAATAATCCACCACTGCACTCAGGTCTCCGTCATGCAGCTCTCCATGTTATTTGCTTCCTGTCGATAGTTTTGTTCATATTTTTGTTTTTCCCTCCCTCCAACAGCAGTGTTACAAAAACAGACCAGCAGTTAATTTTCTACCAAATTAAGTTTTGTCTGAAATGGATAGAGGAGGAAAATAAGGGAAGGAGGAGCTAGTGAAGCAGGAAGGCTGGTCTGTGCTGTAACCCAGCTGTCAAGAATCAGTCTTTCAAAGACTTTTTCCCTTCTGCTTTCCACATCACAGTTTATGGAGCTTTAGTCCGGGTTTTGTTCAGAGCCATCAGCATGATGTTACAAACTACAAATCAAATCGTGCATCCTTGAACACTTTCTCTTCTCACATGTTGGACATAACTATTGATATCAACAGATTTATGCCAAAACAAAGGGGAACAGCTTTAGCTCTTCTCATCAGCATTGGTAGACGTTTGACTAATGACTGCAGAGCCTTGTCCATTGAGAAGAATAACTGTGGGAATAAATGCTAGCAACAGACACTTAGCAGAATATGTTTGCTAATTGGGAAATAACTGGATCTGACTTTTCCACATCTCTTGTTTGAAGTGTTCTCTACTAGATAAGTTTCTGTTAGGAACATGTTTTAATTGGGTGAGGGCTTTGTAGAGTTTCATGGCTCCTTAGTAGTGATTTGATTTGATTTACCTTTATTTATATGAATTCTACTGTGTGGTCTCCATTTTAACTACTGCATCTGCTTCTTTTTTTCCTCTTCTTACAGATAACTTTCAAGATCAGATGAAGCGGGAACTGGCATACAGAGAAGAAATGGTACAGCAGTTACAAATTGTGAGTTTGCTTTCTCTGCTAAAAATGTTCTAAACTGTTGCTTTATGTTTTTTCAATGCAATGCTCAAACTTTCCCTTTGTCAGCCATGCAGATGTACTATTCCCGAGCTCATATTCCCCAGCTCAGCTGGTTTAGAGTCTAATTACCTGGAGATTTACTTTCATGTGGTAACCAGATGGGTCTTCACGTTTCAACTAAACAAAATACATTGACTCAATGCTGAGAGGTACTTCTTCAGAGTGAAAAGTGAGGACTGAATCAGTAAAGCTTAAGCAGTTAAACGTTTCTACCTTGTGCAAGTTGCCAAGGGGTGCATTTCAGCCCTTGGTAGAGAATCTGTGCAAGGCCAACTTCTCACTGGCAGACAAACCTCAGGATGTGTCTTTGTGAAATTTCAGCTGCTAGAAGGAGTGCTTAACTCAGCAGTAAAGGACTGAGTTGGCAAAACACATCTCAGTACAGGCACACATTGCTGTTGGGTTTTTTGCTTGTTATTTTAAAATGAAGAGGGATTTTGCATGTGTGTGCTAGTGCAGCTCTGTATCATTGTAACAACTGTGCTGCTTTGAAAACTTGACATACTTAATTCATTACAAGTGAGGGGTGTAGTATATAAAACTGTTTCTTACTCAGATACTGTTTAGTGTAAGAGCAGGGCATGTTGACAAATGGGAAGCTATCAGCATGCTAATAGTGCTTTTCCTGTGATCAATTGGATGTTATTCAACAGGGGTTTTTTGAAGCAGGTTTGCCAAATACACCCACAGACTGGATCCAGTCTGTACTTGAACATACGAATTTTCCTTGTGGTTGTCACAGAGCCTAGTGCAGGGACGGCATTGTCCAGCCTTCTGTTACTGTCATTTTCTAATTGATGGGTTGGGGCATAAAAAGAAAGCTGAAGGCCAGGATTGTCAAACTTGTGCACCTATGTTTAGAGGCTTTTAGGAGTGGCCTTATTTTTAGAGCTGCCGAACATTCCTGCTCCCTGTTCCTGCTGACTTCAGGGATTTCAGTGAGAGATGGAGGGTGCTTGAAGGAGATTGTTTATGGAGGGAATTCAAGTCCAGAACATCTTTGGAGATTTTTTTGCTGCTACTTGTCTCCACTCTTTTTCCTTAATGTGTCCAGTGGTTACTGTTTTCCCCTTTGTCTCCCAATGCCAGGAAAAGACTTTGGCTTGATCTGTGGATTGCATTGTCACGGAAGCTGGTAGTTAAGATGCCATCCTGAAAAGTACTTTCATTGCTGCTTTGGATTTGAGGCAGGGGATTTGAGTCTGGTTCCTCCTGTGAAGCACATTTAAACACAAGTGTTTGTGGCCCCACTTCAGCCTTTATCTCTTGTGTCAGGTGAACTTGGAGCTAAATCTTCCTCTTAGGAGAGAATGGATCATCTTTGCCATTCACTTTGTGGTCCAGTTTTGAAGTTGTTTCTGAAACTGGATGTCACCACCTCCAGCCAGCTGATCTGCAAGAAGTAGAAAAATCACAAGGTTCAGTGTAGTGCTTTTTCTTGGGCAGGGAAAGACATGTGATCGTGTAATTCACACCTTTTTACAGTGCATGCTACAGAAAGACTAATAGTCATTTGATCATTGAACAGAGCTGTCTGAATGTACTTACAGTAAATAGTTTCAACATGTAATGTGCTGCACCAGCACATCCACTCACTGTGGATGCCTAATTTTAATTATCACTAATAGAAATGTTATCACATCATCAGTAAGTCTTTATGCTCACATTTGGGTATCCTTCCTAATACTGGTGAGACAGGTTGTGTAACAGTGAGACAACTAAAAGGATGTCTGCATCTGAAGAACTGAGAGACTGCTGCAAATAACAAATGTGTTTGTTTAAGATGGATGCAGAAATCTTCAGGGATGATTTGGGTAGTAACTGAAATGAAGTCAGCACTTCTGATGTGGTAACCCTGGCAGTTACTTTAATTCATTTGCATGAATATACCTTGTGTGCTTATATGTAGAATTAAGATTGCTGAGCTGAATGTGCTAACTCATTTTGGCCTTTTTGGGTAATGGTATAGATGAGTTAGAGCTCTTAGTGCAAGATACACAAAAAGCATGGTTCTTAATTTTTTTGTTAATTTGTTGTGTTGTTTTTAAAAGGGGCATGTTGTTTTGGCTTGTATGTACATGGGATGCTCTGCTATTGCTTTAGCAGAGCTGCCCACTGCTCATTTTCTTGTTAATATTCAAGTCCAAAGATAAAAGCAGAAGTCTTTAATGTATACTTAGATCTTAATTTTACTTGCAGCTTCACAGCTGTATACCTTTGTATTATTAAACTCAAAATTTACTAGTATAACTAGCTGCAGAACATAGCTTAATTGCTGTGTTTATTTTACAAACAATATGAATGCACAGAGTCAGTTTCTTTTGGCTCTTCTCATCACTGAAGGATTATAGAACTCCAGTTAGTCCTTTCTGAAGACTTGTGCATGATCTTGAAGGCATCTCCTGTAACAGGGGTTACCAGAGGCAGGTTTTGCAGGAGCAATGGTTTCACTCACCCTGCACTGGAATTCCTCAAGCTACGTAACTGAGTAGTCAGATTTTAAAATAAACTGCCTTGGTGTGCTTAATGTGTCAAAAAGTTCAGGAATACGACCAGCTGAAGCTAAGCATGAAAAGATTAATGAAATATAAATTGAATTTGAAAACTTCCTCGTGCAAACACCCACCATAGCCTGGCTTTCACATGGAAAGGACTGATGGAAGGTGGCGGGTTTATTTCGCCCAGTAGCGCGTTTTTCTCCCAGTTGTCAGTGACGCTGTGAAGCTGTAGTGCAGGAGGCGATGATGAACGGCCACGCGTGGGGAGCAGCTCGAGGGGCGCTGGAGTGGGCTCCGGATGCCCTCTGCCGCTGCCCGGCCGCCACTGCAGCCCCAGCACCGGCTGCGCGGCACCTGACTTCAGTGCTCCTCATTAAAAACCTCCGTTACAGCAGCATTTAATCAATGGGGTTTTGTTTTAGTGCTCTGTCCGCTCCGGAAAATATATATATATATATATATATATATATATACACATTTTATAGCTTCCTGAAAGTCAGGAGGAAAGCTCAGATCATTGGGAAAATGGGAGGTTGAGTCCTGTTTTTTACATCCTCTGTGACAGATGGTGGCTTCTTTGGACATAACCCTACTTGGTAGGTAGCTGGAGCACTGGGTCATTGTGTATCCATCAGCAATTTATGTTGAGAAAGGATTTGGTCAGAGTGTCTTGAGCAGCTGCTGGAAAGTATTAATCAAAGATCCATGGAATGGTTGGAAGGGATGTTAAAGCTCATCCAGTTCCAACCCCTACCACAGGCAGGGACCCCTTCCACTGGAGCAGCTTGCTCCAAGCCCCTGTGCCCAACCTGGCCTTGAACACTGCCAGCGATGGGGCAGCCTCAGCTTCTCTGGCCACCTTGTGCCAGTAATTCCAGTATTGCAGCCTGTTTGTGCCAAGGTCTCAGCCAAGTGCCAAGAAACAGCCAATCATCATGTTTAACAAGAAAATAGGTCTTAAATCTTTGAATGCACTTTTCCTCCTCCCTCAAAGTGCTGTCTCCCGAATTAGCTACAAACAGTGCCTGTACTTGGAGGTCTTATATAAAATATTAATTTTATATATGGATTTAGGCATGGATCATTTGGCTTTTGCTATTCAGCTATACAGAAAGGGCCACCAAGAAGAAACAAATGTCAAGCACACTGGGGTAAGTTCTAAAATGGCACATGTGGTATGGCCTTAGAAGAGCTCACCTGCCTTTTGAGTTGTTGGTTTCTGTCCAGGATGACCAGAACTCATCTGTCAGAACAGCCAAGCCAGTCTAACAAAGCACTGAGTCAGCTCCTGCTTGAGCTTATGCGTCTGTCTGGTATTGTTTTCTGAGCATGTGTTAGTGGATCACAGTTTAAAAGCATAAATTTTCTTCCTAACTGCCAGGTGGGAGAATGATTAGAAGCAGCATTCCCAGTACAATGATTTTTATTCCTTTTATGTTTTGGTAAACCCCTCTAAAACGCTGTTACAGGTAGGTAGAACACTAAGCTAGCATTTGTTCATTTCCTTACAAGTTTGTTCATTCCCTTACAAGTAGTTTGTTGGTTCTGAGGAATCGTAGACCACAATTGTAATGTATCTATCAGGGAAGACTAAGGTGGTGTTCATCCCCCCTGCTCCTGTAGTTTAGGTAACTAAGATCAATCCCACTAACTTTATATAAGGGTAGAAGGCAGCAGGTCATGAATGTTAGAAATGTGAGAAAGTCAGTCCTTTGTCCAGCTCCAGCGGGAAATGTTGGTTTGGTTTTGTTTGGGTTTTTTTAGTTAGTTAGTTTTAATTTAGTTATACTCCCATGAACTGCATTCCTCCTTCCTAGCCTAACTCTGGTCTGATACTACTGTTCAGAGCTCATAACTGGATCCAGCTGCAGCTCCTCTGATATTTGATGGCCTTACTTACTAAGATTCAGTGCTGCTTTGAATCAGCTCTGTTCTTCAGAGGCAGACAATAAAATTAATCTGGAGCTATCTATCTGCAAAATTGATTTCTGTTTCTCCATCATGTTTCACCCTGATCTTCAAGGATTCACAAGAGTGTTTAAAAGAAGAAAAAAAAGTACCATGTGGTAATGCTGGTAGATCTTCAGAGATATGAGATCATGCTCCTCTGGGTCTGACTGTAATTAAGAAAAGCACTAGTAGGTTTAATTCCTATTTTAGGTTGTATATAAAAAGCAGGTGCTTTGTACAACTAATGTATTCATTATACAAACAAGGAATATCCACATTTTTGTGTGCAGAGACATTGGTTGCTGCATGCATGTTATTCCATATTTGAAAAATAGAAATAGGAAACAGCAGTGCTTTATTAGGATTTCTGTTTTGGTCCTCTGCTTAAAGTGGTCCAGCTAGATTGATTGACCTTGATAAGAATGTTAGAGGGAAACATCGGTTCCGTACAATGGCTCTCAGATTTCTTGAGCTGCATCTTGTGCTGAAGTGCCTGCACACAAACACACAGATAATAGAATCATAGAATCATAGAATAGTTAGAGTTGGAAAGGACCTTAAGATCATCCAGTTCCAGCCCCCCTGCCATAAGCAGGGACACCTCACACTAAACCATGCCACCCAAGGCTTCATCCAACCTGGCCTTGAACACTGCCAGGGATGGAGCACTCACAACCTCCCTGGCCAACCCATTCCAGTGCCTCACCACCCTCACAGGAAAGAATTTCTTCCTTATATCCAATCTAAACCTCTCCTGTTTCAGTTTGAACCCATTACCCCTTGTCCTGTCACTACAGTTCCTAGGCAGATTTCACTTCCTTGCCTCCCTCCTCCAAACCCAGAGAGATGTTTATATTTTTTTCTCATTAGTTTTTTCACCTGTGCTTTAGTAGTTGGGATGATACTGTAGGTCTGTTTCTGTATGTTCAGTTATCTGCATGTGATGTTTTGGTGAGCTTCTTTGATGTCCAAGTGTAGCAGGGATGAACATGTGCATTAGAAATGAATCCCAAATCCTATCCATGTATCTGTGCTTTGGTTCATGTTGTGCCCCAGACTCAGAGCTTGCAAACTGGATTCCCCGAATGAAGCAAAGAGAATGTGTTCCAGGAATGCAGTTAAGAGTGTGCTGTAGGACAAGCCTGTCTTTATCAGAACAGACACCATAGATGCACAAACAGGGGAATGTAGGGAACTCATGAAGAGCCCTAAATGTATTCCACTGCAGCAGTGGAGTTACCAAATGCTCTTCAAATGTATTAAGATGACATTGAAGGTGATTTAACCCATGAAGAAGGTAGTTATTTTCCTATTAGACACCCATCTCTCCCAGTTTCATTTACTACCAGGAGAATGGATAACCCCACACACATTGAAAAGACACTGATGTACCAAATAGAGAAGTGGATTAAGAACAGTTAATTTCTGACAGAATGTACCCCATTGTATTATCTAGGTCAGTACAGCCTGGGAGATGTCCTATATACTTGGTAGCCATGCAAACTGATGTTGCCTGTTGGATGTCCTGAGTGGGAGAGAATAGGAAAGCAGTTGGTGAAGTATCATGGGTCTCAGCTGAAATGTGCTTGTTCAGGCAATTTGTTTGTGGCTCCTGTTTGAATTTAAACTCTATAAATGGGGATCAGGTGAACAGTTTCTTTGCAGACATCTCTGCTGCAATTTGGACAGTTTTCCAGCCCTTGCAAACACTGTCCTGAAGGCAGCTCTGTTCAAGAATGTGGTGGAGGAAAGAGCTCTGTGTTTTGGGGGGGAAATCTGTCAGCAAGCTTCCTGATAGCTTTTCAATTCTGTCAAGACAAGGAGTTATAAGAGTAGTCAGACAAAACATCTGGATCCTGGGTCTTCTCAGATCATCGGTGGTTTTGGCCTCTCAGTTCATGCACACACATTTCCCTTTCCCCAGGGCTTATAGTGTGGGAAGCAGCATGCCCATATGAAAGGCTTCTGCTTTCATTCAGCCAGAGAGCTCATCTTTGCAGACGCTGCTGCTTCCTGGTGTTGCTTTCAATCAGATTGACCTCCTTTCCTGAGAGATGAAAGGGTTAGCTCCTCAACTCCAGCTGCTCCTTTCTTTCCTCTCATCCTGACCCTACTCTACTCTTTCATTATTAAGGCAGGCAGGGATGGATACATCTCTTCATAGAATTGCAGATACTACACTTTACACCAGCCGGGAGACATGCTGAGCACAATTCACACATCCTCACATACTGTGGTCATAATGTAATTAAAAACAAAACAGGGATATACAAGAGTGCATGTTAGGTGTATGGTCAGTGGAGATGGATGGAAATTCACTTTTTCAGCTGTGTGGGGTAGGTTGCTTCAACTCTGTGCGTTTGCCTGGCTCTTCCTTTTGCTGTTCATGCAGCTTAAGGCCTCGCTCCTGACTTAAGCTCATCACATTTGTCATGTTGCAGTAACATATTTGGCATTATTTCTGAATATCTTGTGGAGTGCCTGACAGCTGAAGAAGGTCACCTCAGCGTGCAACAGTGTCTAGGAGTGGAGGGACATAGATTTCTGATCCCAACCTGAATTCCTCCAACGGTCCTTCCAAAAGGCAGCATCAAGGAATAGTGAATTTGTAGTCGCTTGGATTCCCAGCTATGGAGAAATCTCAAAGCAATTTAGTTTTGTTGCATTCTAAAGGCCCAGCATTGGAAAAGAGCAGCCCCAAACCATATTCCCAGTACCCAGCAAGTACATCATCCCACTTTGTTTCTAAATATATCTCTGTTCCCTAATATGCCTATGTATGTTCTCTGTTTTTCTTTAATTATTTGTTCCACTTCAGTGGCTTCTCTCAGATTGATGCAAGTCAGAGACAACTATTAGGAATTTCCCAATTATGGTGCTATAAATACATGAAGCCTCATGCTCCCAACATGCTGTATTTTGGCTGTGCAGAGATCAATGCATGTTGCTTGCTCTGCTATGAACAGCTGGTTTTTGTCATCTTGCAGGCAGCAGAATGGGTGGTGGATTTAATTTTTGACAGCAACTGCTAGAAACAAAATATTGGAAGTCATCTTTTGCATTGGATTTTAAGATCTGTAGTTTTAATTTTGGCCATTTTTGTTTTGTTTCTGCATCAACATTCTTGTAGTTTTGTAAAGAGCTCAATCTTTTCATTTAAGGCACTGTTTCCTAAAATGATACGGGGAGGCAAACAAAACCCTTCATCTGCAGGGATTCCAGGTTAGAAGTTTCACTAACCAAACCTTGGCTTAAAGCAGTGGCTTTGTCTCTGTGTCATTACAGATTCCCTATGCAGCAAGCTTGATCAGGAAAGAAAAGCTCGGCACACACCTCAGCAAAAGCTAAAGGTGAGCTTATGAAAGATGAGACTTCACTCTGTCTTACCTGGATGTCATGTTTTAATTTGCAGCCATTGCAAGATTAAGGGGATCATTCTTTGCCTTGATGTTGCTGATTCTGGTCTAGAAGTTCTGTCTGTGAAGGTGCTGTGCTACTGTCTAAAGCTGATAATTGACATGTCACATAAATTGCTCCCACTGGGGCAGGACATACTGCTCACAGTTGACCATTGGGTGAATCCAGGGCTCATTGCCTGAGCATGTGCTTCAGCTCTCGTGAATAGTGGTGTAAAGGTCATGTACCATCAGTGGAAGGAGGGAAATGCCCTGGCATTCAGAAGGCACTAAAAGTTCACATACAGACAGGTAGAGACGAGGTTTTCTGCCCATAGTGGAGCTTTTTCCTCAAGAAAGAGCAGTGTATTTTGGGAGCTTTACAGAACAACACAGACTCTCTGTCTTCCATAGCTCAGTCTCCTGCAGAGGACAGATACCCTGCTGCCCTTGTGCAGGATATTCCCAAACCCAGCTCTGCATTTTTCAGGAGTGATATTTTAGAAGCAGCCAGTTAAAAGAAGCACCATCTCCATCATCATGGTTGATTGGAGGTTCCAGTCTCAGGTGCTACAGCCTCAACATTTAAACATTTGTTCTGGTAAAACAAGACATGGAGAGGCAGAAAGCTGGTAGCCCTGCTACTGTGATACTGTAGAAAATATGGCTTGTGGATTGCTGAAAAGTTCCCTGAGGTAGAGCAGGTGAATTAGAAGAAAAGAATTATTCACAAGTAGAGGTCTCAGTAATGCACAAAGTAGAGGTTCTCGATAGAAAATCTGGAGCATCTGAGAAGGTGTTGATAGTATAAATGATGGATGTTTGCCTGAGCTATGGAAGAGGCAGATACTTAAAACATTAGGAGTAAGTATAGTTACCATATAACCAATATCTGGCCTTGAGCTCTGTCTGCTGAGATAAGGGGATTAATCTAAGCATCAAGTTGGTCTGTTTTGCCTCTTGTGCATACTTTATTACTGTCTGCCAGCATTTTTCAGTTGGGTCTCATTAATCTGAGCACTGATTTAAAATAAATTCAGTGGTGTTAATATCCCAAATAGAACAGTATGCTTCCCAGATGAGAAGCAGCAGGTCCTGCCCTGAACGCCTTGTCCAAAGCACTGATCTACAATAAAAGTCTGCCTGAGGATGGCAGCATCAGATGAACGGCACCATTTGTTCCCATCATCAGGTTTTCATCAGCTGACAGTCCCTGCAAGGGAGGTGCTGGCATCACAGCTACGAGCATTTCCTGATTATTTGCTGCGAGCGTGGAGGATGGATGTGTTCCTCATGCTGGTTTTGTTTCCAGTGGCACACCATCCCCACAGACAACAGGGATTTCTCTAAGTAGGCCCTAGTGTTTTTGGAAGATTAGTTGTTACTTAACTGCTAAGCTAAGTCAGTCAAGCAGAGAATTACAACTATATTGTTCAGAAGCAATTGCAGATTCTCCATGTGCCAAGCAGAAGAGAGTTGCCTCAAGAAGGAACATGTATGCATACGCATAATCACATCGTACACCAAGGAGGTGAAAACCCTGTGCGTTGCAGAGCAACCAACTTGATTAATACTCAGTGCTTCTCTGCTACCCTTGTTGGGCTTTGTATTCCTTTCCACAGCAGTTCTTGTTGTGTTTAGTGGTACTTCAGTCAGTTACAAGTTGCACTTCATCTTTAAAAGTACTTCCACCTGGCTCTACAGATGCTCACTAGCAAATTGTCAGAGGATGCTTCTGGAGCAGGTGATCTACATGTATCCCCTTTTCAGGGATTGCAAATTAATGTTGTAATTCTGTGATTAAAGAAATCTCGGGCTTCGGCTTAGTGTTGTAACATTTTCTCTCTCTTTTTTCCTTGTTTTTTGTTTCACTTTGCAGCAGCACAGGATCTTTTGCAGCCGTTAACCTTCTAAGTTATTACTTGCCAGTCAGAAACCTGACTTGTTTAAAGACTGAAACAAAATGGAAGATTGGGGATACAGGTTCCTTTGAACCCGAGGACAAGTGACCTCAAAGCATCATGGACAACCATGTAAAATAGAATGTAGCAGCCATTTATTAGTAAAAGCAAAACAAAACAAAAAAATTAAAAAAAAAAAAAAAATGCCTGTCCTGGATCTTTTTTGGTGGTACCAAAGTTTAAGTCTTTGTGTTTTTAGAAGGACTACTGAACCTGATAGAGAAAATGCTTTCGATGAATCGTACGGATAAGCTGTGGAAGGAACTGACACTCCTTTCAGCGCCACAAACACTGACAACATCTGTCAGTTCATCTTTTGCTTTTGAATTGTGATTGTTTTATGGAAAGAAATGTGTGTCTTACCAGATGGGCCAGAACCACGTTTGGATGGAAGGATGGATGGATGGATGGATGGATAGGGCAGAGTTAGCCATACACAGTGCTTTTTAAAAGCAGACTGGAAATTCTCACACCCCTCTCCCTCGGCCCTCTCCTCCTCTGGTATTTTGCCTGCTGTATGAATTAACGATTGTACTCTGGAAATATTTTACAATTTAATATTGAGTGTAATTAAGAATATAATCGCTGTTATCAAAAGAAGGTATTTAACTCTGTTGTAGTTTCTTTATCATTCATGTGGAAAAAAGTCTATAATAAAAAAAAGAAAACTATGAGATCATAGTTGAGCTCTGCTGTAATTTAATGCTGTGCTTACTCCACTAAAGAAAAGAACTGGGAAATTTATCCCTAAGAACATCTTTTTAGAAGTATTTTAATTCACAAATAACATGTCAAGTATTTTGTGGCAGAAATCCTCTGCCTTTGGTTATATAGAAAACATTTGGAAGTACATATAGTGAAATTTCAGGATATTCCTTGTGGATCCACAGAAATAAAGGGAAACATGCCAAAGTCAGTTGACTCCTAAAGACCACAACAGCAGTCTTCCAATTCTTTTCCTGAATGTGCAATATTCTTGTCCATAATGTGCAACACCCCAATTACTAGGGCTTTCCTGTGTGAAATTCCTGCCTTCAGGAAGTCCCAGCCATGGTGTCATCCCTGAGCAAACAACAGCGTAGAATATTGTCCAAACCAATACAGCACCACCAGACTGAAAGCATTTGGATGTGTCACAGAGGTGCTCTCTCAATAGTCTCCTCATTCCCAGCAAATCCCTGGGAGATTCAGTCATCTAGTTTTATAGTTCCTTATATCCCAACAGATCAGGAAGGCAGGGAGGGGAAGAAGGGCACAGCCTGTTTTCATGCCCTTCCCTGCACAGTTTGCTCATGCAGTATGTGAGCTGACAGTACTCAAACACAAGACACCGAGCTGGCACCATCATGGCTTTTGAGCATGGAAAAAAAACAATGAAAGCACCATAAAAGCTGGACCGGGTCAGACCAAAAGTTCATCTGTGCCAGTACCCTCTTCCCAATAATAGATGAAATCAGATACTTTCTGAAAGCACGCAAGCATTTTGAATTATATTCCCAGAATATAGTTTTAGCTTCTAATGATTTACTGCTCATGGGGTTTTTTTATCTAGACATGATGTCTTTCTTGTAATAACCTGCAATGGATTTTTGTACTTACACAAACTCATCCAGTCACTTTTTAAAACCTAGGCACACTTTTATCAGCTTACAGCATCCCGTGGCAATAAGCTCCACAGCTTAAATACAGGCTGTGGGGCATAAGCAAACCAGCTTCTGATATTCAGAGCTGCCATCCTTTAGCCTCATTTTATGACCTGAGATGAGACCAGCTGTCAGTTGACATCTAGCAATTCCTGTCCACTTTTCTATGCTAGCTGTGATTTCAAAGGCATCTATTGAACTTTTTGGTTTTCTTTTTCAAGGCTGAAGAGTCGCAGCAATCATAGAATCGTAGAAAGGTTTGGGTCAGAAAGGACCTTAAAGCTCATCCAGTTTCAACCCCTGCTATGGACAGGAACACATTCCACTAGATCATGCTATTCAAGACCTGTACAACCTGGCTTTGAACACTGCCAGGGGTGGAGGATTCACCACCTCTTTGGGCACCCTGTGCCAGCACCTCACCAACCACACAGTAAAGCACTTCTTCGTTTTATCCAGTCTAAACTTTTCCTGTTTAAGTTTGAACCCGTTACCCCTTGTCCTATCAATACAGTCCCTAATGAAGAGTCCCTCCCCAGCAGCCGTATAGGCCCCCTTTATATACTGGAAGGCTGCTATGAGGTCTCCATGCAGCCTTCTCTTCCCCAGGCTCAACAGCCCCAACTTTCCCAGCCTGTCTCCATACAGGAGCTGCTCCAGTCCCTGATCATCCTTGTGGCCTCCTCTGGACTTGTTCCAACAGCTCCATGTCTTTTTTATGTTGAGGATACCAGAACTGCACACAGTGCTGCAAGTGGGGTCTCAGCAGAGTAGAGGGCAGGATCACCTCCTTATTCCTCCAAGAGAAGCAGTTCCATAGCTTGTAGTCTTCATGCATCTTTTCCTGATCAGCCATATCCTTTTTGAGATGGAGAAGTAGCTACATAGGGTAGTCAAGATGCAGGATACTATATAGATTATAGTACAGAATGACTTGATGATACTTTCTGTGATGAATGAACTTGACTCTAGTGTGGTGGTAAGATGTCTCACCACTACAGATCAAAAATTTTGCCCAGACATAAAGTAATCCCATTGCTCAATAAGAAATTAACTGCGCTAATGGCTTCTGAGTGCCAGAGCTCCTGGATGTGGTCAGACCTGCAGAGTAACCCATTGCCCCTCACCAGCTGAGAACCAGCCGGTTCAGACCCAGGAGCAGACACAAAGGGTCTACAGCAGATTGATTTGTTTTCTACTCTCTGCTAAAGCAGTGTTCAGACCATCATCTTCCCCAGTGACTTTCAACAGCAAGTAAATAGTGAGTAAGTAGTATGTTGCTGAAGTTGTGAAGCTGTGTATTAAATGCACAGTTCACAGAAATGACAGTGGATATGCAACAAATACGTTTCAAATGGAACATTCAAACTTAAAAAGTCCAGCTTGCTCTCAGTTAGGCTAAGCTCCCCAGTCAGTAAATGGAAACACCACTTGTTTGGTTTGTAACTGATCTACAGACTGCAGCTGCAAATATTATGATGGAACATATGTTCCAGAATTAAGCATGAATGGAGTGTTTTGAATAAAAAATCATCCCTTGTACTGATAAAGCTCAAGAACATGATCCTAGAAAACAAACACAGGGCAGCCACCACCCAGACAAATCTACTTTGGTAAACAGCCAACGAAGCTTCTTATCACCGTTTGCTTTTTGTTTGCTTTACTCTTGTGCCAAAGTTTGCACACATTAAAGTGATGAGGATCCCATAAAACACTTGTGTTTCTCATACTCAACCCTGGACCTTTACACCACCTTGCATCATAAAGGAAAGACAAAGAAAAGGGTACAGAAAGATTTACCCAGCAGGTGATACGGCTGTTTATGCCTTATACCTACCCTAAGGCTGTGTCTATACTAACGTCCCCTGTACTTAACTCAGCTGTATAATTAAAGCATTGCAGTGGCCCTGGCAGGGTTGTGCTTGAGCCCACTCATGTCCTAGGCAGCCCTTCCCAATGCCACTTTGGACGTGGCCACCCTGAGCTGAAAGATGAGGGCTTTGTGGTGTGGATACAGCTCTCCAGTGCCATGTGGGAATGGCCCCAGACACAGTTAATTTCCCAGTAAAGGTTACTCCATATGGGTACCATGCCTGCCATAAAGTAAGAGTTACAGAGGAAGTGAAGCATTCAGATTTTCTTACACCTGACAACACCTTTAAAAAACACTTGTGGTTGACCAAATAATCACTTCTACAGCTGCTACCACAAGAGAGGCAAAAGGCAGCAGCTGTATTACACATCTTAGTTTTAGCCTTTCTCTTATCAAAACCCCAAGAGAATGGCAAAAAACACAGCACAGGCTACTGAGCTGTGATCTGAATTTTCCTGGGTGCTTGAATAAACAACAAACAGATTCAAAATGCTCATTAGCAGTTGACGGTCCTTTTATTATTCCCTCACAAATCTGTGTTTCCATGAGGTGCCCACAATGTCTCCAAACTGAGCTCTGTCCTTCAGATACGAAAGTGCTTCCTCAGGACTCAGAACCTACCCAGTTTGGTTCTGGGATACTTTAGCACAGTTATTTATGTTGAAGAAGTAGTGCACCAAGAAAAAGCATGAAGGTATGTGATTTCCCTTACTCATGAGCATTGGACCTTCTTATGGACTGTATACTTTTAGGTGTCTTCAAACCATCTCCCTTGGGCATTTTTTACCTTGAGTTGTACTTCTTCTAAGATGGGAAGTGCAATCCAGTGACTCATGAACAAGTTGTCTGAAGTAGAAAGCATATGTGAGCATTTACTGCTCTTCAGATGGACCATACCAAAAAGAACATACCTTGATTATTATAACAAAGTTATCTCTGCATGAATTGGCCAATTAAAGATGTTAACAGTGAAAATTTGGAAGTTTTGTCCAAACCGGGTATGGCAAGCAGGACAAGACCCCTCTATTTAATAGTAAATAAAATGTTTGTGTTGTTTGTGCTACTGAGCAACTCTTGACTGTTTCTGTGTCTTTTCTGTGAGGGGTTAAAGTTCATACTTACCCCAATTTTATTCTTTCTTTTCCAATACTTTCAATACACCTTCAGGAAGTTATAGCATCACAGAATCCCAGACTGGTTTATGTTGGAAGGGACCTTAAATCTCATCCAGTTCCAACCCCCTGCCATGGACAAGGACCCCTTCCACTGGAGCAGGATGCTCCAAGCCCCTGTGTCCAACCTGGCCTTGAGCACTGCCAGGGATGGGGCAGCCACAGCTTCTCTGGGCACCCTGTGCCAGCGCCTCAGCACCAATTTATGTTTTATTTTGAGCTTTCTTTTGTTAAAGAGGGAAAGCATTGGCACCTGCCCGAGTGAAAACTCTTCCCTTCCATGCCTTTTGTGGCACGTACAACATGGAACTGGTTTTTGACATGAGGCTTGCTCTGACTCAAAGCCAAATAAAAGGCCAGTAATGCCTTGGAGGACAGGAGAAGGTATTTACCTATTTAGTGTCCTCTATGGATAGTATAGAATGGATCATTGACCACTGATCACCTAAAACAAGAATGTATCTCCCTTTACCTGCAGGCCTCTTCTCCACTCTTCACCTCTCTAAAATCTGTTTAATGTAGTTCATTCACTGTTTTCTTACACCATAGATGAAAACTCACAGCCGAGGTCATTATCTAAATGTGCTCAGTGATTCAGACTGTGGACATCTGAAACCCTGCCAAACAATCTCCAGGGACCTGCAGAGGTGTTTTGGTCCTGTTTGATACCAGCACCAGGGCAAGGGGAGCTGAAACTGTTTTTCAGCTACCTATCGAGGCGCAGCGGAAATGTTAGTCAATCTCCTTTGTTTGTTCTGAAGTATGTGCCAGCCTGAAGTGTATTAATGTTGTGTGTGAAGGTAAGAATGAGAAAGGAGTGTCTACCCTGGAGCACCACTCCTTCTCTGATCACAAAGCACAGGTAATCGCACTTCTCAGCAGATAACTCAGTGCAGTTGCCAGCTCAGCTCCAGTCTCCAGCAAGGACCAGGGATTTCTGCAGGGCAAAATGAGGTCCACATCTGCGGAGATGTGCCTTGCTTAACAGAGGCATGTAAAGAGGTGCAGAACAACATTGATGGTATTCTCATGCCCATGGTGCAGTAAAGAACAGCTAAGCCAGGCTGCAAGAAACACTAAAATGAAGTAAGTTTGAAACTAAACTGCCCATCACCGATTAACAGCTCAATGGCTTTTTAGATTCCTGCTTCCTTGCTTTTGGTGTGAAGACCCAGGTTGGTCTGCCAAACACCCAAAGAACGGAGACAGGGCTCAGAGTTACTGTGGTCCTCTAGTCACCCCTTGTCCCTTGCCCCTCACCTGTAGACCACTCAGACCAAGCAGCTGCCTGCCCTCACCCAGCCTGCTAGAAGAGACCCAAAGGCATGTCAAAGGCATGTTTCTTGGGTGTGTTTCTGGCATGTTTCCACAGTGACTCCTGAAAGAGGCAGTTTTGTTGGAGGAGTTCGTGCAATCAGCACACCAGGAAGGGTCCAGTGCCCAACAGAAGCTCTGGCAGGGTTCTAGATGAAGACCAGCCATGTCTCCTTCCCCACCAGAAAGATTATGAAAGGAATTGCAACAAAAGGACAGCAAGTAAAGCTTCTCTTTGATCCACCTCCAACCTTTATTGATTGGCTACAAACGGAAGAGATTATTCTGCCCTAACAAAAAAACCACAGAGAGAAGGAAGTAATCAACAGAGGCAAATGAAGTGAGCAATTAGCCTGAAACCCTTCAGACCAGCTTTACCTTCATGCAAGGTCTCAGCAGCACAATGCTAATGCAAGGATCTACAGCAGTCACAAGGTAATCCAGAAATCTGTAATCTTATTCTGCTCTAGATTTAAATCACTGCAATTTATTCTCTTTTTTCAAACTGAAGGGTGACGCTGAGGACATCTTACTGCTGTGACAAAAAGAGATTGTGTCATGGGGGCTGGAGGATTCTGTAGTAAGCAGGTTATCTTTTACTTTCAGTAATAGCTCAGCTTTCCTTACACCAGGGAGATATAACATGAGATCCTGAAACAGCTTCTAGGCCAACTTTTCTGTTTATTCACAGACAGATGCACAAATAGATAAGAGGCAAAGCCTGGACAGCCTGCTTAGCCATAACATGATGCTGCCTGGTTTTACTGTCCAAGCTTTATGAAAACAGCAGTTGTTGCAGATCCCTCTGATTCATGTTAATAGGAAGGGTGATGGTTGTAGCAACAGGACAAGGGGTGACAGTTTTTAACAGAAAGATGGAGGATTCAGACTAGGTAAAAGGAAGAAATGGTTTATGATGAGGATCATTAGGAACTGTAGTGACAGGACAAGGGGTAACAGGTTCAAACTTAAACAGGAGAGGTTTAGATTGGATCTAAGGAAGAAATTCTTTCCTGTTAGGGTGATGAGGAACTGGAATGGGTTGGCCAGGGAGGTTGTGAGTGCTCCATCCCTGGCAGTGTTCAAGGCCAGGCTGGATGAAGCATTGGGTGCCATGGTCTAGTGTGAGGTGTCCCTGCTTATGGCATGGGGGTTGGAACTGGATGATCTTAAGGTCCTTTCCAACCCTAACTATTCTATGATGCTATGATTCTGTGGTGAGGTGCTGGCTTCTATGTGCCCAGAGAAGCTGTGGCTGCCCCATCCCTGGCAGTGTTCAAGGCCAGGTTGGACACAGGGACTTGGAGCATGCTGCTCCAGCAGAAGGGGTCCCTGACCATGGCAAGGGATTGGAGCTTTAAGGTTCCTTCAACCCAGACCAGCCTGGGATTCTGGGATTCTATGTCATATACAGTATTTCCATGGGAGCAGCATTTCAGAGGTGGTGTTATTTCTCATGTAAACATGAGTATGCATTTGGCTTGGCTTTTCCCCTGTAGGGTTGCATTTTCTTCAGTCACTTGCTTTTTTCTAATGCAACCTGTGGCTATACAGATTTTCCACCATAATTCCATTTTGAGTTAAGCATATTGATGCAAAGAGAGGAGAGCCTGAAGTGCAAAATCTAAGACTTTAGAGACAAGCTCTTTTTACTTCTGAGAATGTATTGGCAGTTTATTCTTGGGTTTATTAACTGAATGTCATCAGGGTACATCCTGTGACTCCACATTTTTTTTTCTATAGAAAAAGAGCTAGAATAGAATACAGTAATGATTGGAAATCTGTGTATCACACAGCAAGCTGGAAATAGGGCTGTGCTTCTGCATGTGTCTGTGTGGCAGCATCAGCACAAGGTCACACCTGGATCTGACTTGAGCACTTGATTTTTATCCATTTTAATTTACAGTAATAAGCTGTGTGATAGTTTTAAGCTTCTACGAGAGGAATATTATCATAAGAGCAAGAGGCAGGAGATCCCCTTGAAATCCCAAGCCATGCCACAGGCTGTCTAACCGATATGAGGCAAATTGTTCCCCTCAGTTTCCCCAGTTGACATTAGGCTCATGATTTGTCCTTGCCTCACATACTTACTCACATTCATAATTTTTAGAAACTGGACTCTTGGATGAGGGTTTGGAACCAGGCAGCATTTCTGTGGTAACATTATGTTATTTGCACAAAGCAAGAAATGGTATTTTGGACACCCATTAGCTTTCCATCTAGCTGTTGGTCATTCCTAGCTATTTTCTTGGGTGGTGGCTGAGGGTTTTTACAGGAGATAAGCATTCTACTTCTGGAGGCAACAAAAGAAAAGGTGTAACCTCCATGCAGGGAGCCTGGTTTCAGTTACCCTTTTAGCTAAAGTATCCCTGTGTGTCCTATGGCAAACTGGTTTGGGGTTAGGTAAAAGTGTGTGCTAGATGTGCTACAGTGTGATGCCAACATGCTTGTCCATGCCAAAATTAGATGCCATAGACAAACACAAAGTCAAACCTCAGACACCTAGGGAAGCTCACTGCCTTGAGGGAAATGTTCAGGGTTTTGATGTCAGATAAAGTTCTGCCTTTTGGATCTGTCCTGTACCTCATCTTGCTTTGGCTTCCAGTCCACAAAATGGCAATAGCAGAATTTATCTCACAAGGAAGTTGTCAAGGTAAGTTCACATTAGAGATGGTGAAAGACTCAGAAACACAGAATCACAGAATCCTAAGGGTTGGAAGGGACCTTGAAAGGTCATCTGGTCCAACCCCCTGCGAATGCAGGGTAACCTAGATTACATCACACAGGAACTTGTCCAGGCAGGCCTTGAATATCTCCAACGTAGGAGACTCCACAACCCCCCTGGGCAACCTGTTCCAGTGCTCTGTCACTCTCCCAGTAAAGAGGCTTCTCCTGATGTTCATATGGAACCTCCTATGCTCCAGTTTACACCCATTGCCCCTTGTCCCATCACTGTTGTTGTGGTTTAAACCCAGCCATGCAGCTCATTCACTCACTCAACCCCCCCTTTCTTGCCCTCCCCT
>NDXB01007753.1:0-31415 GCA_002631895.1 Agapornis roseicollis | reverse complement strand
GAGGAAGAAGCCCAAGCACCAGCACAGGTTGAGGCCTGACCTACTGGAGAGCAATTCAGCTGCAAAGGGCCTGGCAGTATTGATGGTTGATGAGTTGACCATGAGCCAGCAGTGTGCCCTTGTAGGCAGGGGTCCGATATTGTCCTGGGGTGCATTGGGAGGAGTGTGCCAGGAGTTTGAGGGAGGTGATCCTTCCCTATAATGGACCCTGGTGAGCACATATAGAATCAGGGAATAGTTAAGATCATCTAGTTCAAAACCCCCTGCCATGGGCAGGGACACATCGCACTAAACCCTGTCACCCAAGGCTCCATTCAACCTGGCCTTGAACACTGCCAGGCCTGGAGTGCTGTGTCTAGTGCTGGGCTCCTCAGTACAAGAAAGACAAGCAGCTACCCAAGAGGGTCCAGCAAAAGGCCACAAAGATGATCAGTGTTCTGGAGTATCTCTCTCATGAAGGAGAGATTGCGGGAGCTGGGCCTGTTTAGGCTGGAGAAGAGATGACTGAGAGGGGATCTCATTACTGCATATCAGTATCTCAAAGGCAGCTGCCACGAGGATGGTGCCAGACTTTGCAGTGGTGCCCAGCAACAGGACGAGGAGCAATGGCCATAAAATGAAACACAAGAAGTTTCACCTCAACATGAGGAAGAACTTCTTGACGTTGAGAGTGGCAGAGCTGCCCAGGATGGGTTGCTGTGACTCCTTCCCTGGAGACATTCAAAACCTGCCTGGAAGCGTTCCTGTGAAGCCTGCTCTAAGTAGCCGTGCCTTGGCATGGGGGCTGGACTGGGTGATCTGCAGAGGTCCCTTCCAATCCTAATGATTCTGTGATTCTGTGATCGAGGGAAGCTGTTAGCGGCAAGATTGCCACTATCAACTGCATACCTACTTCTCTGGGATATAATCTGAAGAAACAACTGGGTTGGAAGAGACCTTAACATCGCAAAATCCAACTGTTAGTCCAGGATGCCAAGTTCACCACTAATCTATGTCACTGAGTCTGGTGTTTGTCTGCCTGGTCTCAGGCCAAGGTAACTGCTGGGGCCATGGAGTATGGCTCCCAGAGGCCCTGGGAGGTGGCCATGGCCACAGCCAGCCTTGGTCTTGGGGAAATGCTTGCCAGCTTGAGGCTCCATCTCCAAGCCTCTGCCAGAGCTACGGCCACTGCTGTGCCATGGTCCTGACATGCTGTGGCCCCTCGTTTGGATGCAGGCCAACCTGCATGTTACCAGGCAAAAGAAGAAACACACACTGGGTTACTTGCAGGAAAATGAAATTGTTAGTTCAGCTTGCAAGCTCCTTTTATGCAACAGGGGGATGTTTTGATGAATTGCCCAGGGCAGAAAGCAAAAAGTGAGCACATTTTCCAAAGAAACATTAGGGCTCTTTGCCATTAATTCTGTATTTATGCCACTGCTGTTTAGAAAATACCTGACTAATTGCATTTATGGTTGTACTCAGAGCAGGGGAGACAAATATTTTAGCAGTTTGGCTAAATGTTATATCACTTCAGGCTCTGACTGTAAAAATAAATAGTTTTCCAAGTAGTGTGCCAGCGTCATGATTATCTTATTACTGAATATGCATCCTGCTAATGGGATCCTTTCTCTGATAACATGATTGAGAGTTTGGAGACTGAGAGCACAGAATCTTTAAAAATACATCCCAGGTAGTTAGCTCTATCTGAGATTAATTGCAAAGACCAAACAACACTGTCACTAAAAGCCTTCTGTTAAGCACAGATACAGAGGTTTTTTTCACAAGTAATTTATCTAATTACAGTTCAGATTTTGAGCAGAACATCATTTTTCAGGAGGAAATGACAGCCATTGCTTTGTTCAAACAATTACATTTCACAGAAGCTGATGAAGAAAAATACCCTTTTAAACTAATTCAGAGACATAAGCAAGAACTCCAAGGTCCTGCTTATGTGTTCCAATTACAGTGTTTGATAGAACAGCGCTGGAGACTTTGTCACTGCTCTCACAGCATTAAGGGTTGCTCCTATGTTTTTGCATATGGTTGCTTGTGGGTAACTTTTCCTTCTCTTTCAGCTGGTTCCTGCTTTCAGGACAAGCATATCTCTGAGCTACTGTGTCATCTGTGTGGATTTTCCAGGCTGTTTTTCTGATCATATGTCCTAAGTATTTGTCAGACACAAAGAAAATAGTCAGTGCTCTGCCACTGCTGTCCTATCATGCATTAGAAACTGCTGTTGTCCCTTTGCCAGAACATCTTCCAAGATCAGGTTTCTCACTATACTTTGGGAGATGGCCATGGTCTTGTTTTTATGCATATATTTTTGTCTCTGGGATATTTACGGCTGATCCACAGAGTAGGCAAAACCAAAACACACTAGGAGACATGAGCTCCTTCAGCAAAACCTCAGAATACAAACACCATCAGTAGATTATGAAAATCCAGCTTTCACAGTGCTATCATAACAGTGATTACTTTGCCAAGAGAAAACCAAAAACTGACCAGACAAATAAAACATGTTTAGAGAAATATACAGTATAAAAAACTTACCTTTAAAAAATATAAAGAGAATATTAAAAAATCTGGAAACTAACAACTGACTGAAATACACAATAATGTGCCTCCTTCAGTTATCAGCCTTCAGGGGCTCTCCACAAAAAAGGCATTTCTGTGTCCCAGACAAAGCTCTGCCTTCCTGAAACCCAGCAGGCAGGAAAACCCACCTCCCTCTGATCCTTTTGCAATGTCCAGTGTCAGCTGCTCATGAGCCCCTAAGCCCTGCTAGAACTTCTCCTCACCACCTACCAACCCCGTGGAGCTAAGATTTCATAGCAGAGCCATCATCTGTGATTTCTCAGGGACAAATGGGCCTACTACAGTGCTTGCTTTAACAGCTGCACTATTATGAGATTGAAATGTCCCCCCATAAGACAAAGTAAAAGTATAGATGTATATGTCATAGCTTTGCCTACATATAGAGACATATCAAACATAGAAGCTTAAGCCGTGTGATACCTCACATAGGTGATAAACCCACTCATGGCAGGAGAGGTGACATATTAGTAGTCAGTTACCTCCCTCCTCTCTCTTTTTTCCAGAAGATATTTTCTCAGCCTTTCCTCATAGGATTGATGCTCCAGTTCCTTAGCCTTTCATTGGACTTTTCAGTGTGTCGTGTCTCTCTTCTACTGAGGAGCCCAGAGCTGGGCACAGCACTCCAGGTATGGCCTCATCAATGCTGTGTAACATTTAGGTAACAAGCTTGCCCTTTTGCAGGTGGGATACATTCATTTCAGATTGTTCAGGATGAGGATGCAAGGTTTTCAACACTGCTGCCTCATGGTGAGTTGGTCATATGATGTAGTACAGAAACGGTCATCTGAGGCAATGGAAGCTTCCTTCTGTTAGAGCATACAGTGGTAGGGAAGTATATATCATCTGCTGTTCACTCTGGTTACTTTCCTGGTTCACACATCATGCTTGTCAGTGCAATTCTTGTGACTGATGGCCATGTGTGACATAATGGCAACTAGCCATGACATCACACTTTCCAAAGTGTGTCCCTCAAACCTGCAACTGACCAGAGACTGATGTCACAGAACCACAGAATCACAGAATCACAGAATGGTTTAGGTTGGAAAGGACCCTAAGATCATCTAGTTCCAACCCCCTGCAAACAGATCTCTTCTTCCTCATATGGACTACTACAACATAAGTTGGATTCGCCATACATGTGTATTTTCTAATAATAATTGATTAAGCTTTTCATTTTAAAAATCAGAAACCAAAGGAAGATCAGGTTACCCCAGAAATCAAGCGACTTACCCCAGCAGTTTGCCGCAAAGTGTTTGCCAATCTCTGTATCATACAATGTCTTTCTGTGAGAAGCATCCCTGTTACATTACTGCTTTAACCTTGCTATCAGTGCTGCACGTTTCTTATGCTTTTGCACAGAGAAGAGCACAGGCAACAAGCAGAATAAATGTACACGCTTCTCTGCTTTGTGAATTGCCTGACTATTGGTTAAGTTCTGCTGCACCAGAACCACTTAAAAACCTCTCTGTGCCTTTCTACATATGCTTATGTGTATATCTAATAGATACATATAGAGGTACTTGCTCCTTTCTTCATGCCATGCTTCCCTCCAAAATGTTTGGGCAGGGTCACAGGGACCTCTTCCCATACAGAACCGTAAACTCAGAATGATTCAGGTTGTACGGAACACGTCATTGAGCAGCATTTTGCAGTTTTAAGGTGAATTTCATAAAGCAAGTCAACAGAATTTATGACAATTGCTATAACAATCTATGCACACATATGCACACATGCATACCTGAAGACATATATATGTCTATATGAAGAGGAATACCTGTTAAAAATTCCACTCGGGTCAGTGAAATATTCAAGTCCTATGTCTCTGCATTTCTTCACAGGTGATAGTCAGATCTCTAGGAGTGAGGGCCTTCAGCCCAGGTTCTGTCTTTTGGCAATAGTCCTCCAATTATGGCAAACTTGGGAGTTTGCAAACTGAGGGGCATCCCACTCAGAGGGCCATACTGGTCACAGCCTGCTGTGGTCTAGGAATGCTCACAGGGTCTCACTTAGGAACACTGTTTGTAGGATTGCAAGGTAATTGGCTTTAGTCATCTGTAAATTTCCATCCTGGACACAGCCTGAGTTGGAATTACTAGCAATTTTTCAAAACTGCAGTAACAATGGTACCATTCCACTTGAGCTATAATCAAGAGAAGGAGTGTTCTAAGGCTGTCAGGGGATAAGTGCTTATCCCCTCTCTTGCTCCCCACCTTAGTCATGGAGCAGGAGTCTGAGGCATGATCAGTGCCTCCCTCCTTAGCCATGCAAGAGTTCCTGATGTGGTCAAGGGATGCTTCACCGCCCAACTCATTACACAAAGGCCAAGATCTGATGGGAATTCCTGAGATCATGGAGCAGCCCAGAGGATGGAGGAGGAAGGATGCACTACCACAGCCTAATGGGTGATATCAGCAGTGCATTTGTCACATTGGAGAGGGCCACTATTCAGAGGGATAAATAGCTTAAGAGAATCTTCATTAATTTCAACTATGGTGAATGCAAGGCCTTGCACCTGGAATGAAATAGTCCCCTGCACCAGTTCTGCATGTGAAACAGACTAAGCCCACAGTGTTATGGGAGCAGCTTGGATGAAAAGGATCAGAGAGTCCTGTGGTCAGTGGACTGCACACACTGGCAGCAGTGAAAGCTAGCAGTCAAGTGGACTGTATCTGCAGGGAGCATAGCCCATAGACTGAGGGAAGTGAATCTTCACCTTTACTCACTACATCACACTGGTGGTACCACCAGTACACTGCACTTCCCTCATTACACCACATCTGGAGCCCTGGTCCAGTTCTGGGCCTGACAATAAAAGGACAATATAGATAAATTTGACTAAAATCAGCAGAAGGCCATCAAGATGCTTAGTGTCTGGAGCACCAGAGCAGTGAGACAAGGCTTGTTCAGCCTGGAGAAGAGATGGTTTCAGCAGGACCTCATAGTCCATGGATACTCCATTCACTGGAGAATGCAACCAGTGCTGCAAAGGACATCTCACGGTGAATGATAATCAGGTATGAAAGGGAGAAACAATACAAGGACACTGTTCCCCTATTAAGAGATCATAAACAAAGTTTTCTTCAATGTCTTTGGAAAAAAGTTTGTATTTTCTAACTGGAGTAAAGCAAAGGCAGGTGTTATGATTACAAAAATTTAAACCAGGAGAGTGGGTAAGGGACAGAAAATCAAAATAAGACAAAGACACACCCTAGGCTTTGCTTTTTAAACTTTTTTACTGTTCTTGTTTATTTGGGCTTTCATAAAACGTAGTTAATTAATAAAGAAAAACAATTGCTTTACTGTATGCTTTGCAACTGATAAATTTTTAAGATTTTTGCAGACATAAGGAAAATAATGTCTAATTTTTTGAGAAGAAACCTTTGAAATTCACAAAATTTAGACCTCTTTCAGAAAGATGCCTGTATATTTATACACATTTGATAGTATTCAAAAAAGAACAATACATTAAGAATACAATAATGACAAGAAGAGTGATAATCCTATGCTCTTTTACATGTACATTCATCATTTAGAGGTGAAAATGTACCATTTTCATCAAGACTTTAATATGGCTTTGTTGTGATTTAGACCCCGTTGGTAACTCCACCATGCAGCCATTCACTTACCCCTACTCCCCTCCTCCCCAGGTGGGGTGGGGAGAAGAATTAGAAGAATGTAGACTCCCCGGGTTGAGATAAGAGCAGTTTAATAACTAAAGTACAATATGCTAATAATAATAATAATGATGATAAGGGAAATAATACGGCAGAGAGAGTATAAAACTAAAAGGGGAAAGGAAAAACAAACAATAAACACAAGTGATTCACAATACAATTGCTCACCTCCCACCAACTGAAACCCAGCCTGACCGAAGCAGCAATCTGGGCCTTCTGGGTAACTCCCAACAGTTTATATACTGGGCATGACGAGCTGTGGTATGGAACACCCCTTTGGCTAGTTTGGGTCAGGTGTCCTGTCTCTGCTTCCTCCTGGCTTCCCATGCCCCTCCTCACTGTTAGAGCATGAGACTGAAAACTCCTTGATCACGGTAAGCACTACTTGCAACTAAACCATCAGTGTGTTATCAGCATTATTCTCAGACTAAAGCCAAAATGCCATGCTGCACCTGCTACTAGGAAGAAAATTAACTCTATCCTAGCCAAAACCAGGACAGGTTTAAAAAGTGTGTGTTGAACATCCACATTTACCAAATTAAAATGTGTATGTATTAACCTACCTATTTTCAGTTAAAATGAAGATACAAAATATTGAACGTAACAAGTTAAACAATTGACTGAAATTACTACAGCTAACACAATGGCAGAAAAACGTAGTTGTGGGGTTTTCTGGGTTGATGCAGAAGAGTACACTCAGCATCACCAGATGTTCTAGCCAGTCTCCAATGACTCATTCTTAGGTACTATGAAGGGTCCAGATATCTTCAAAGTTACACAGTTCCTGAATGAGAAGACTCTTACAGCCAGCTTCCTTTTTCTGCACTTTCAACTACAGAGTGTTTTTTCTTAACTATTCCTTTTGCCTTGTTTGTTTCTTCTAAAACTACTACTAAGTTTGACAGAGTTGTGTGAGGATCAAGCAGTTTCAGAAGAGGTATGTTCACCTTTCTCTCTTGAAAGACACGGTTCTGAATTGCCATAGCTAACATAGAGTCTATGCCCAATGATGAAAGTGCTGTATTCATGGTTAGTTCATCTGGGCTCAAGTTGGCGAGTTCAGTCACCATTGAGATGATATAGTCTTCAGGTTTGATCGAAGTGGCATCCTGAACTTGAGTTTTCTCAGGGGTTTGAGGCTTGTTCCTGTATTCTTCTGGTAGAAATGGTAGGAAGTGATTTTTGAGTGAAATAATCTCAGAAAAAACATGACGCATGAAAGCTTGATAGTTTATTTTGGCTACAACTTGCTGTGGATTATTCATAAGTAAGCTCTTCCTGAGATACTCATGAATTTCATGCACTTGCAGAATGTCTATGCCCTTGGATTCCAGAAGGGACTGAAGATGGTTTTGTCTGAGCAATATGCCAAGGTTCAAAGCACCCCAGTTAATGGATTGGCCAGAAAGCCCACAGTTCCTCCTGTAGAGGCAGAAGATATCCAAGAAAGAGTTTGCAGCTGCATAGTTTGTCTGGGTGGCATTTCCCAGAAAGGAAGTTATAGAGGAATAGCACACAAAGTAGTCAAGCTCCTGGCCTCTGGTAGCCCAATGAAGATTTAGGGTCCCTGCTACTTTTGGACTCAACACTTTCTGAAAGTCAGCCAACTTCAGAACTTCAATATGGCCATCATGTAAAACAACAGCACTTTGAAATACACCTCTGATTGGACTCCCAGCAAAGATGTTTGCAATGGACTGGAAAGCTTTCTCAACATCATTGGTTGAAGTAATATCACACTGCACAAACTGTACTTTGCTCTCTTTATACTGATCCTGCAAAGCTTTAATCTCTTCTTGCTTCTCATTGCTTGGCATTTTCCTGGAGAATATTGCAATACACCCTCCTCCATTCTTGGCTATGAATTTCACTGTTTCAAAGCCAAGTCCAGTTAGGCCTCCGACTACTACATAAACAGCATTCTGCTTAAACAGCTTCTGGGATTCATGCAGTGGTATATCTGAAAGCACAGTGATGTCCTTCTGTTTTCTCAGTACAGCAAGTGGGACAGATTTGCAGGTAAAATACGACATCACAGAGTTTATCCTTTCAAAGTGCTCTGTCTGCTGAAAAACAGAACCTGACAGATGTCTAAACTTTTTTATATCCATGGAATTGATCCATGCACGCAGAGCCTTTTGCAATTCCTTTAGAGATGCTTTCTGGAAAATACTGGCAAGTGTAAGGATATGAAAGCAGATATTTTCATGATCCATTTCACTGGCATTCTGGATACACTCAGACTGTCGATTGCCACACACTACCACCACATCTTTAAGAAAGCACATGTGGGCCAGATCCTCCTGAGACAGTCTGTTTACTGGAGGAAGAACAACAAGGGCATTGCATAAGTTTATATACTGGAACTTATCAGGAGCAGGCTTTGCAAGTACTGTTCTCCAGCCCATCTCTTCTGCTGCAACAGAAAGAACATGGCAAAAAACTGATGATGGCTCTGTAGATATAATGCCCAGTGTTCTGCCATATTTCCCCTTGGGTAATCTCTTATTGAAGATTTCCCATGCAATGATGAAGTATGATATACAAGGGACATTCTGGAAGCATGGGAATTTATTTACTTTGAAACAAACTGCTCCTGGAATCTGAACTCTGGAGGATGCACTAGATGGATAACATGAAACTACATGATCTCCCACTTTAACTTTTTTTACATCAGTACCTGTTGCTGTGACTGTACCACTGAAATCCAGAGCTAAAAGTCTGTGTTTGTCTACTACTTGTGAATTCCAGTACAGTGTATTACCAAAACTATGACTAGAAACACTAATGGGAAAATAATCTTCTGAGTGGAGACATATTTTATCCAATTGAATTTCAACACTGTGTTTGTCAAGTCGAGTAGTAGTGCTGGTGGATAATTCAGCAGACAAGTCTTTTGCCATGTATGGATCAGAAGTGTACAGAGTAAATGCTTCTGAATTCTGGACAGATCTTACAGGTTGGCAGTAATCTGCATCTACAAAAGGTGTGTGTCTGATTTCAGCTATGTAAGTTCTTCCTTGGCTGATGCAAAGCTCTGAATACTCCATAGTTTTGCGTTTGACAAGAACATCTGCTAGCGCTGAGATGTCCAGGGAACTGGCAGAGCTGAGGTCAATCATCTGAAACGTGATTTCTGGAACTTCAATGATACAAGTTCTGGTCATGCCATACAATGCAAACCCACAGTTAACATGGTCTACATATCTTTCAGTTGTTCTGTAGCTGATCAATCTGACCAAACAGTGTGACATTTTCTCTCTTAATGCCACAACAACTTGGCGATAGGCTTCACAACACTTTGATAATTGCTCTACCACTTTACCTGGGAAACGTTCATTTAACTTTTGAATTCCCCACAGGAACAGAATTTCATCATAATTCTCAACCTCTGCTCTCATTTTATTCTGAGCATGGCCTTCCAGGAGGGCTTCCCAATCTTCATACATAATGTATCTTGAATCAGGATGCAAATATTTTTTGAGCTTCTCAGCTATCCCAAATTTGTCAGCAAACACTAGGACTCTGGGCATAGCCCCCCGATTTCCAGGTATCTGTGAAAAAGATATTTCTTTCCACTTGTTTTCAAGCATGAACTCATTATCTCTGGAAGATGTTTGCTTCAAAAAAGTGATGGCAACATGCTTTAGTTCAGCCAAAATGGAGCCTTGTTTGTCCATAAAGCACCCACAGACTTCCAGGCAGTTCTCAGTGGATTTGGTTGTTCTCATATATATCATCATTTCTTCCTCCAGTGGTCGGAGCACCACCAGGCTGCCTATTTCTGAAGGAAAACCTACTCTAAATGATGGGAAAGTCCTTGAAGTCATAACAGTGGTCATCTGCAGAAAACAGTCAAGCAGTACTGGATGGATACAGTAGCTGTACATCTCTATGGCTGTCTCCTTGTTTACCTTTATGCTTGTTATAGCTTCCTTTAGTTCCTGGCAATAGTGCACATCACTGAGCTGCTTGAATATGGAGCCATACTGAAAGCCAGTCTGAGACAGTGATTCATAAACCTCCTCTCTGCTTATCACCAACCTGCATCTTTGACAGATGTCTTGGAAGAAGATGGTCCTTTCTTCCACCACAGCTTCAGGCCCCTTTGTTACTTGGCCTGCAGCATAAATTGCATTAGATGAAGACAGTATCTCAAAGGCTGTCACTGCTTTTTGGGGACTCAGCTTGATGCTCAAGACTTGGGAGCTCTGCGTGAGAACACAGGGTGCAGAAAAATTGATACTTACTTGACAAGAACTCAGAGACACTTTAGGCCTTGAGCTGCTCATCACAGAGGCCAGACCAAGCTCCACATAAAAAGCACCAGGGACTAAAGCTACACCATTGTTCTTGTGCTCATATATGTATGATATTGTGTCCTGAGACAGCAGGCAGCTAAAGGCCATTTTGTCACTGTTAATGCCTTTAATCAAAGGATGACTGTCACTGACGTATCTTCCTGCATCTTGATATAATTTCAGATACCTCGTAAGTTTTTTGCGCTCAAATTGATACCGTGGAATGTCCACTGGAGCACTTTGATACCCATCATAAAAGTGCTGCCAGTTGGGATTATATCCCAGTTCAAACAGATTTCCTACCAGGGTGAGAAGTGTCTGATACTCTCCATCATTTTGCGAAGAAGAGAACACCTTTGTGCTGTTTCCTAGAGTTTCCTTTATGTTCCGCTGCAATGCTCGGTGAGGACTTATTTCCACAAACACCACATTTTCCCTATCTCTGGCTGCAGTTTTGATGGCTTGAGTGAAAGCAACAGGCTCACGAATATGCCGAGCCCAGAATTTGCCCTGAGCAAAGTCATTTTCAGAAGCAGCCACCCCAGTCAGTGTTGAAATCACTTCAATTTCCCCCTTCTGTTTTTCTAAAGGCTGTATGTTCTCTTCCAACTCCTCAAGTATCATATCCATGCTAGGGCTGTGGTACGCAGCTGAGACACTTAAAACATGAAGAAATATGTTTCTCTGTTTGAAGGCTTGAGCTAGATCTCTCTGGACACCATCCATGAAGTAGGAATTCCCAGACAAAGTGCAGGAAATCGGGCTGTTGAAAGCTGCAATGCACACTTTTCCTGAGTAGCGATGCAGATATTCAACAATCTCTTCAACAGGGATGTTTCCAACCACCAGCATTCTGCCACTCTCAGTCTTTGACTGCAGCCTGCTCCGGTGATAAATCACTTTGACTGCATCTGCCAGGGAAAGGAACCCAGCAAAATGTGCAGCAGCAACTTCCCCTACTGAATGGCCAACGACAGCGACTGGCTTAATACCCCAGTATTTCAGAAGGGCACCTAGGGCAACCTGCAGGGTAAAAAGCATGACCTGGAAAAGCTCTGGATTCAACAAATCCCTTGGGCTTTCACCTCTTGCTGGCAGGAAGCTGATGGGAGCATGTTTCTGGAAAAGTGCTTCAATTTCCTTACACTTGTCTCTGAACACAGGCTCGGAGCTCAGCAATACCTCACTGAACTCCTTCAGCGTTACACCATTGCCACAGAACACAAACACCAGCTGTGGTTCCACCTTTGACATGGCAACTTCAGTGCTTGCTGCCGGCATAACCTGCTGCTGCAAATGTTGGAGAGAATTTGTGACAAATGCTTTTCGGTACCTGTGGTTAGCATGGCTTCTTCTGCAGGCAGACGTATAGGCCAGGCTTGGGAGGGTTATGGAATTCCTTGTGCTCAGCTGGTCAGCTGTATCAGCCATTGTCATCTGAAGGGACTTACTTGATGCTGCTGACAGCAGAACTAATTCAAGAGGCCTTTTAAAGGCAGGAAGAGGCTCTAGCTGTTTTGCCTGCCTGACTACAACATGAGCATTGGTTCCTCCAAATCCAAAGCAGTTGATGGCAGCTACTCTTCCATACTCACCGGATTCTTCCCAGGGCTCTACAGTTGTGGGAATTTCTAGGTTTAATTTCTCTGTATCAATGCTGCTTATCTCCTTTGAGTAATGCAAGGATGGAACAAATTTTCCGTGATGCATCATCAGAAGCACTTTAATTAATGCTGCTGCTCCAGCAGCTGATTCAGTGTGCCCAATATTTCCTTTCACTGAGCCAATTTTCAGAACGGAAACTTGTGAAGACCTCTTTTTACTAATGACATTACCTAGGCTTTCAGCTTCAGTAGGATCTCCAGCAGCAGTTCCTGTACCATGTGCTTCAATGTACTGCACAACTGAGGGATCAACGTGAGTTTCATAAATTCTGCGCAGTAAATTCTCTTGCTGTATTTGAGATGGTCTTGTGATCGGTGTCACGAACCTCCCATTCTGATTAATTGCACTGATGTTTATAACACCCCAGATTTTGCTGTAGTCTTCCTTTGCCTGTTTCATTAAAAAGGGAAAATGACCTTTAATAATCTCGTGCTTTCTCTGTATAGGAGAAAACAGAACAACAAAATCAAGAACAGGCAAAGCATGATACTAACTTTTAAATGTGTGATCCATTTCCCATAGTAGGGGAAGTACATAAATGCTTAATGCGTAACATACATTTCATTAATCTTAAGCTTGTATTGGAAAATCTTTTCTGGAAAAATAATTTTAAGAGCAGGTGAGCAACCGCACTTTTGCTACACTGCTTCACAAGCGGTCTTACCTTTTTCAGTGGTTTGAGGAAAAGAACACCACAGCCTTCTCCCCTTCCATAGCCATCTGCCTGTTTGGAGAAAGGTTTGCTTAGTCCCTCCGGAGAGATCATTTTTGCTTTAGTCAGAGATACAAAGGTGCGGGGATCTATTATGCAGTTCACTGCACCACAGATTGCAGCCTCACAATCTCCTGGAGTAAAATAGAAACATACTCATGTTGAGATGTCCAGAATAAGATACAGAAATAGTAGCAATCCTAATTCCATTGTCTAGCATCTCTTCAGTTCTGTTACCTGATTTAATTGTTTGCATGGCGTAGTGCAGAGCAAAAAGAAAAGATGAACATGCTGTGTCAATAGTCAGTGATGGTCCAGTCAGATTAAATGTGAATGACACCCTGTTAGCAATAATACTCATTGCTGATCCAGTACCATCATAATGATTCATTTCAGTCACAATTCTGCTTGTTATGACTTCATAGTCTCGATTCATAATTCCTGTAAAAATATCAAATACATGGCATATTAACCCAAGCAAGGAAAAGGGATGTACACTTCTAAGACTGATAGTGTGGTTTGGGTTTTTTTGTTTTAGTAGTAAACTACATGACATCAGTAGTGCTTCTATGGTGAAACTTTGCTTCAACACAAGTCACAGGCAAAACTCTCAGCAGTTTTCCCTGGACCCAACTTACATAAACATACCTAACACTTGAAATTCCTACCTGCACAGTAAATGAGAAGCCTTTCTTGATGGCTCAGCTCATTGTATGATGCCGCTAAGCTCTTTGTAGCTTGTATCTCAGTTTGAGAGTGGTTGTTTTGATTTAGCTATGGGAACTAAGAAGCTACAATGAGGAAAGCTGGGATATAAATATACAAGACATTAATTTCAGTTCCTCACATGTACCAAGTTAAAGGACATAGCATAAGCTACATCTAATGCTTTTATCTTTGGTTTGCTTGATGTGATCCAGTAAATAAGACAGAAATAGAAAAGAACAGGGCCTCTGAGAGAAGTTGTGTCCTCTTTCTGTGAATATATATGCTTGAAATATGGTGGATCCTTGAGACCATGGGCATGTGTAGAAAATGCAACATGTTCATTCAGAGAGCAAGGAATAGTTTCGTCTGTGAAAGAAGAGCATATCTCAGACTAAAAGGTAAAGAGTTTACCCTTATAGTTACATCAGCCTAAAACTCCTAAAACTCCTCTTAAAAGAGACACATCAGGAGAAATGCGCTGCTATTCTAGCTCCTTGACCGAACGACATAGCATAGTACAGCACAGCATAGCATAGCTCAGTTGAAAGTCACCTGCGATGATCATGTAGTCCAACTGCCTGACCAATTTGCATCTCACCAAAAGTTAAAGCATATTATTAAGGGCACTGTTCAAATGTCTTTTAAACACTAACAAGCTTGGGTCATCAATCTCTCTAGGAAGCATCTTTCACTCTTTCATCACTCTGTAAATAAATGCTTCCTAATGTCAAATCCAAACCTCTCCTGACATAGCTTTGTATTGTTCCCACGCTTCCTGTCACAGGAAGAAGAGAGCAGCATCTCCCTTTCCAATTCCTCCTCTCAGGAAGCTGTGGAGAGCAGAGTTCACCCCCTCAGTCTCCTGTTCTCCCAACTAGACAGACCCAGGGGCTTTAGCTGCTCCTCACAGCACATGCCTGTCAGCCATTTCACCAGCCTTGTTGCTCCCCTGTATGCATCTCCTTTTTAAATTGTGGTGCCCAGAACCACACACAGTACTCAAGGTGAAGCTGCACCAATGCTAAATACAGTGGGATAATCACCTCTTTTGACCAGCTGGTTATACTGTACTGAATTAATACATCAGATCTCTTTCTGAAAAGCACTCCTTTCTCCAGCCACTTCTCTCCCAATTTATACTTATATCGAGTGCTACCTTGTCTCAAATGCAGAATCTGGCATTTTTTTCTTGTTAAATTTCATGCCTCTAAGGATTGCACAATGCTGTAATGTATCTAGATCCCTCTGCAAGGCCTCTTGTACCCTAAGACAGCAACACTATCTCCAAATTTAGCATCACTGCAAACTTACTAATGGTGCGTTCAACTCCTGCATCCAGACCATTGATAAACACAGCAAACAGAACTGGCCCTGGAACTGAGCAATGAGGAACACTGCTGGTGACTCGTTACCAGCCAGATGCAGCCACATTCACCATAACCGTTTCAGCCCTGCCCTTCACCGGCTCTTCACTGAGTGCACAGCATACCTGGTCATCTACCAGTTGGACTTGTCCAGAAGAATGCTGCGAGGCACAGTATCAAAAGCCTTACTAAAATCCAGGAAAACTACATCTTCCACTTTCCCTTCAACCACTAGGTAGGTATCCTTACTTTAGAAGTATATCAGATTAAACAAAACTTTTCCTGTTGACTGTGTCTGATGACTGCATTGTCCTTTAAATGTCTTTCAGCAACACCCTTTATATTCTCCATAACTTTTCCAGGTACTGAGGTAAGCAGTTGAACACATGCACCTTAGTAACACACTAATATATACATGAGGATTTCTGATGACTTAGAAGGATCTTAACCCCCACAACACTTTAACAATGTTATATTGGAAAACAGTTTAAGTCTGTCTTGAGAGTATCATTCCTGGAAAGGGTTGGGTTGGGAAGGCAGTTTAGCTGTTTTCTGCTTCAACCTCAGGATATGAAGATGCTAAGAGAGGCATCTAAAATAGATACATGAATTATAATGAAGTTCTAGAGTAGCCTAGTGTCCTGGGTTCAGCAGTTGCAGTCAGTTTTTCTCCTCCTTAGTAGCTGGTGTTTTGACTTAACCTGGGAACAAGGCTGATAAGGCCGATGTTTTTGGTTGTTGCTGAGCGATGTTTGCCCTGACCAAGGACTTTGTGAGCCTCATGCTCTGCCACGGAGGAGGGGAAGCCGGGAGGAAGGAGAGACAGGACCCAAACTGACCAAAGAGGTATTCCATACCATAGCACATCATGCCTGGGGGGTAACTGGGAGTTACTCGGAAGGAGAGGGAACTTCCTGGTCGGGCTCATTTTCGGTGGGTGGTAGCGTACCCTCTTCCCTTGTTTTCCTTGTCGTTATTATTATTGGTGATAGCAATAGTGATTTGTGTTATACCTTAGTGACTGGCTTGTTGTTATCTCAACCAGTGGGAGTTGCATCCCTTTGGTTCTCCTCCCCCATCCCTCCGGGAGCGGGGAGGAAGGAGGGGAGGGCAAGAAAGGGGAGGGGTTGAGTGAGTGATCGAGCTGTGTGGCTGTGTTTAAACCACGACACCTAGTAATTCCTATGAAAAATAATCAGCAGTGTCATAGTACAATAGCCTTAGATCTCCAGTGCTAGATATGCGTGTGAAGTTTATGAAGGAGTGCTCTGATCTCTGTGAGGTTCAAACATACCTTATTCACCATTAAATTTTCATCTTACCAACAAAAACACCTGTGTTGGTGCCACTGATAGCTTCTACAGGGACTCCTGCATCCTCCAGGGCTTTGAATGTGCATTCGATCAGTAACTTCTGTTGCGGATCCATGCGTTCAGCTTCCATATTGTTAATCCCAAACAGGTGGTTGTCAAATGAATTGAATCTAAAATACACAGCCCATAAAATGCTACACTATCTATGCAGTATGCATCTACTTCTAGACACAAAGTATACATTTTTTGCAATGTCATCTAAAGCAAAGCAGTAACTGGTGTGATAGTACTATAGACAGTACGAATCATTCGAAAGGCTGGAGCCCAACTCAGATACAGTATAAACACCCACTCATGCATAGTACCTGTGTCCTTTTATAGACCAAAAAATGCTGAGAGGCAAGCACACGGCAGGTAACATCTCAGCACATGGCGAGTACATACATACCTGCTGGATTATGTGATTTTTTTATTATGTAATCAAAAGTCATATGTGCTCACAACCATGTACATATGTGCCTAACATGGCCTGCAATTAGATTTGCTCCTTGAAGTTCCACACCAAGAGTTCCTGCAGTTTGATAACTGAATGTTCATCATGTTAGCTAAAAGAAAGACAGTTCCTAGGTCCCATTTATAAGCTCTACTTGTGCCTTGCACCCTCTGAAAGGCTGGGCATACCAGTCTAAGAACAAAAAAAGTCAGTGGCGCAGCAGAATAACAAGACTCACTCATTGAGAAGAGCAGCTCGTGATGTACATATTTTTCCTGGCTTGTTTTCATCCGGATCATACCATTCTTTGACATCGAATCTCTCAGGGGGAATTTCTTCTGTGCAGTTTCTGCCTTCCTCTAGGACTTTCCAGAAATTGTCAATTCCATCACCTGTTGCAGAAAGGCTTTTAAGTAGGTTTAAATCTGTGTTTCCCCTCCCCATGCAGACTCAGAAATGCACACTCTGTTACGAGGAATTCCCACATATAAATCTAGGGTGCTCAAGTACAATCACCAGAGAAACAAATGATCATTCTTCAGTGAGAGGAAAATGGAAAGGCATGACTGATCCCTTCACTGCTTTCCTAAAAGCAAAGGAATGTCACAAAATCCTTAACCTTCTGCTGTCATCATTTCCATACCATGCCACTGCATCTACTACATGCATGCACCATGTCCTTAAAGACCACATGGATACAATGAGGTCTTTTTGTACCCCTACAGCACCACTCCTCAAGCACCTCCACTGACAGCAAAAGGTCACCCCTGCCTCTTTGAAGAGAGACTGAGCTTACAAACACCAGGAAAATGCAAGAGGCATTACCCTTTGTCCCTAACACTAAAACGTCATCAAAATCAAACATAAAAGTATGTGTATATTCAGTGCTGATGGATCCAAAATACCTGACTACTGGATTTTGAGGGATCTTGTCCTTACTGGTTGAGATACAGAGCTCCAGGTCTAGGCAATGAGCCCTGAAACCAGCTAAAATGGCATCCACACAGTGAACCACATTTCTCCTCCTCTCAGATTCCACTTCCCCCAGCATACATAGCAACCTCACCCACACTCACTCTGCTTTTAGGCAAGTAGTGAAGAGATCAGTGCCCATGCTAACTAACCTGTGGTATGCCCGAGCACTGATCAGGAGAGTACTAACTGATGTGGGCCATCACTGGGCTGGGGACTCTGCTAGCAGTCAGTAACAGTGATCACAAGACAGAATTCCCACCTAAGCCCTCACACAGTTAGTCCTTCATCATAAGCACAGCCTCAGGCACAGGGTAGTTTAGCAGCTCCCATCACTCAATGGTTCTTTTGAGGCAAGCTCAGAAAAGCAGTTCTGAGCATGCACAGCACAGTATGAGGGCACATGGTCACTTACTGCATGGTGAGATAATTAAGAACAACAGTTGTGAAAAGTGTCCTTTTACTGGTATGGCTGGACCAACACGTGGCTTGCACTGAGTTAGTAGTTAATGCTCAGGCAAGACACTGCTTCTACATATTTACTAGCACTTTAGTAGACTCAGACCATTCACATTTGCTCACAGCTAGCTATAGGGCACACAGTTATCGTTGTACCACATATACCTACTGAATCTTGGAAAAAGTGAAGTCAGAAACTGAAATGTGGTGAGGACAAGAAAGAAAACAAGGAAAGGCAGAGATTAACATGGTCACCTTTAAGGCTGAATGCTGGTTTGAAAGGACAAAACTGTATTCCACGGCCTGGATTATTTCTGGATTTTTAAAATCCGTATTTATCTAATGTAAAAAGTACAGACAGTTTGACAGCAACAGACAAAACCTAGTGGCCTCTCACAGCTATCTAAATATTTCCACCCAACTAATCTCATAATTAGTCAACTAATCCCACTAGTCAAATAATCTCACTAAATCAACTGCCACTTTTGCAAGGCCTAATCTAAACTAAGATTGTAAATATGAGACTACTGTAACACAGTCTTTTATCATGGTAGGTGATACCAGTTTTCTTTACTGAAACCAGCTTTCTATCTTGTACAAAAGGTAGCACTTAGGTATGTATTTATAAGAGGTAGAATTTGACCAGGCAAACAGTTGATTTATCTAGTTCTTCTGGGACCTTTCAAAGTTTATACTGTGATAAAGGAGGAAGCTTTCATTTAGGAAGACACAACCTATTTATATTATGGGCAGACCTGGTGATACTGACGGGCCCTCCATCTGTCCTATCCCTATGGATGCACATTCCTGCAACAGTGCACAATCATCTGCTCAGTGCACATGAAAAAGTTCGAATCATCCCAGGCCCACCCAGTTTATTTGTATGAGTTACATATGTGCAGCTCAATGCCCCACTCATCTGCAGCACTACAAGTCTGTCTGTCAGTGGACGAATTTGAACCAATTAGTTTCTGCCACAGCAGGACCTTATAAAAAGATCAAACAAGTAGCAAAGCAACAAATTCTACACAAGTAAGGGAGGAATGTGTTGCTTTTCTCAATTTCAGCATTAATAAATGACTGTGCTTTTCAATATTCACTCAGCAGCCTGCTTTGCTTTCACCAAAACTCACCCCCAGGAAAGTTGCATCCTATTCCCACAATTGCAATTTCGTCTGCAGTCTCGATCTCCATCTTCTGGCCTGCACAACAGACATATAAGTGTCAGACTTATAAGTGTCAGCTCAAACAGTTATGCATTTGTTGTTAAATCAATACTAGGTTAAAAGGTGAGCTTCCCATAAACGCACATACTTGCTCAAATATTGATTAATGTGGACTGACGCATTATTCGTTGTAATGAGAAATGACACTCCCCACAGGTAAGCAGAGCTATGCTTTATTTTTCTTTTCTCTACTTTCAGAGGGAAATCCCTTGCTAATTCCCAGGACTCCAGTTCACATCCATTTCCTTTTACTGTTTAACCTCTATTATTCCTGCCACCTGCTGAGCTGCTCTTGAGCCTCTCCCTACATCAGTTCCACTTCACTTCTTGTTTACAGAACTGAATTGTGCATTGACCAATGCACATTTCCAGGCACATTTCTATCATCTCTATCTTATTCACAAACAGACTCTTCAAATTACCAGTTAAAGTCAGACCACCTAAACAGACAACAGACAAGCATATAGCTGAAGGAACAAAAGGTGAGTTTTTCATACCCTGGAAAAGTGCCTGGAAAGAAAAACCTTATTCAGAGCTGTGCTTTACTGGATCCTAAGGCTGCCTAGCTTTTACCTAAGTCAGCTTCCTCTGTAGTCAGAGGTTAACCCGTATAAACCACACTTAAAGCCACCAACAGCTACAAGATCTCTCTCTTCCTAACAGTGTGCAGTCTCCATGTAGCCCCACTATAGCCACATACAGCCTTTCAGTTCATTTGCAGCTTCACAGGGAAAGTTGGGTTTTTTTTTGTGAAGCAACTCAAAACAAAATGTGGTTTTTTTTCAACAAATTAAATGGTAAATTAAAAAAAAAATTAAAATTATTTGGGATCAAATTAAATACTTCAGTATAGAACTTGAAGCTGATGGGGTTTTTTTGTTTTCTTTTCCTTTAATTCTGGGAAGGGAACTTGTGAGATAAAAATCAGTTCAATTCAATTAATTAGAACTTACTAGGATGCCCAGCCTCAGAACCTCTCAGTCTTCCTGGACTTGCTTCAAACTGCAAAGAGGATTAGATTCATGTTGAAAGGGATTTTTAGATAATCTTGGTAGTGGTGATAGATTCTCAACTCATTGATACCGCAGTAGGTATTACAGTAGGCCCTTCTCAGTTATTGATTGACAGCAGTGAAGCAGAGATGAGGCTGTTATACAGCCTCATAGATTATTCATAGCCACTGTTTCTTGAAGGTTTGCTTTGAAATGTGAAATTAAAAATAACTGCTCAGATTCATACTTTGAAAAATTCACATTTTGTTTCCATTAGGCAGAGAAAGTTAAAAGGCCACCTGGCAAAAATTAGGAGACCAGAATCTGACTTTCTACGAGTCAATTCCATTTTACCATAATGTGAATTCTAAAATGCTAAAAAAATTGTTTCAGTTTTAGTTCTTTCAACGTTGTCTATGATTTCTATGTTTTTGTCTATTTCATATTTTAATTTCATTGCAAACCTAAAGCTGTGAAGCCCAACATAAATATTCTTATCACAAAGGTACTTCTAAGCATTGTTCCTAAGTTAGCATTTAATTAGCATATAAAAGAAAAATAAGGACCTTCCAATTATAATGTAAAATATATCTTTGGCATTTATTGAGTTATCCAGTGAGCTATGTAACTCTTACCTTATATCATCCCAGTATGGGGCACTAATAAGCTGAGTCTGTGGAAGCTACTTATATAGGATTCTGTGAGGATTCTTTTTCAAATACGCATGTTAAAACGTGGTAAAAATGTTAACGCCTTTCAAAGTAAATGAGCAAACAAGACATGATTAGTCAGTGGCCCCGACTAAAGTTCGAAACCACTTCCCTGAAGTAGTAAATTCTTGATGAAATCAGGATAAGAGTTCTGCCTTATCTAACCTACAGTTAGCAAAACGGTAAGTTGCCACTATCATGTCATGAAATAGCCCATAAAAATCTTACCCTCTTAAGAATATGATTTAAAATAAAATCTTTAAAATAATAACTCAGTTTGGTTTGGTTTTAATATCAACAAATCTGAACTAGTGTTTCAAGCCTCGTTATTTTTTGGCAGGCACCATTTGCGAAAACTAAGCAAAAACTCCCTATAAATACAAAACCTGAGTTTCGTGTTTGATTCCACAGCTGCCTTTTTTTACTTTTAGCAGGAACACAGAAATATGCAAGCACACACAAAAAGCCTTGACAAAAGACAAATAGTCCCGAAATATTTCTGAGTCTACCAGGACACTGAAAGCAATATTGAGCTTTCTTTCTAAAAACTGCCATCTTCTTAAAAGCAAAGCAAACAGCAGAATATCCAAAAGTAACCTCTGATAGATGCCTTTTTAACTCTTTCAACCAGCCAAACTCATCTTTCCCTTAACTTTGTAATGGAAACACAGCATTGGATGAGCGAGGAAAGTTCATATATAGTTAATGTTTTCCCTGGTCGTGGGACCTAACTCTTTCTAAGAGACAGCAAAAACCACCGTGCCAAGCAGGAACAATTTAGACTATCACTGCTTCAAAACCTGCTCTGAAAAGTTCACATTCTGCTCTCCATTTCAAAACTGTAAATCTCAGTCACTCACTTTTCTGAATTCTGAGGTCATTAGGAGTTATTTAATGATTTTTTAAACTAAATTAACCAGCTTTTCTGATGTAGTTACTAGGCTGATGAACAAGATGGCCAGTATGAAGCTGATGTGAAAATCTCCATATTTTACTGATGTGTAAAAAGTACTCTTGTCAGTGCTGCATTAACACCCTCTAGCACAGCAGAATGGGGATTCATCAGGTGAGCTTAGAATATGATGTGGAACTTTCATTGCATTTTCACAAGTGCCACCTAAAGTAATAAATGCTAAGCTATATTTTGAGGTATTGGTTAGGTACTGGAAAGAATATTGATATTAATCCTGCACAGCTTTGGACATTAATTTCAATGCAAGTAAAACTAATCTGAACATCATTGACCCAAACTCAATATGAACAATATGAACACCAGTGCAGTACTAAGAAAGTGCCATTAATATCATTGGTTCAAAACATAAGGTTGGTTTATAGTTACGAGTATTGGCTGTGTGTTGATTACTTGCACTAGCCTCATCACAGCTGGAGTATATTCACTAATCTGAAGTAAAGCAACAATTGCTCAATCCTTCTGAGAAATGCCAGTAACAGAAATATGAACTAAGCATAGAAACCATATAACAGTAAAAGGTTGAGTCTACTACTATTGACAGGAGCAGCTAATTTATAGCTGAATTATAAGAAGTTGGCTTGTCATCAAGTTTCTTACACAATTCATCTCTATCTAGAAGTTAAAGGTTAAAAATGGAAACAAAACCTTGTTGCCAGGAGGGCCAATAGTGTCCTGAGGTGCATTGAGAGGAGTGTGGCCAGCAGGTTGAAGGAGGTAATCCTCCTCTGTACTAGACCCTGGTAAGGCCACATCTGGAGTGCTGTGTCTAGTGCTGGGCTCCTCAGTACAAGAAAGACAAGCAGCTACCCAAGAGGGTCCAGCAAAAGGCCACAAAGATGATCAGTGTTCTGGAGTATCTCTCTCATGAAGGAGAGATTGCGGGAGCTGGGCCTGTTTAGGCTGGAGAAGAGATGACTGAGAGGGGATCTCATTACTGCATATCAGTATCTCAAAGGCAGCTGCCACGAGGATGGTGCCAGACTTTGCAGTGGTGCCCAGCAACAGGACGAGGAGCAATGGCCATAAAATGAAACACAAGAAGTTTCACCTCAACATGAGGAAGAACTTCTTGACGTTGAGAGTGGCAGAGCTGCCCAGGATGGGTTGCTGTGTCTCCTTCCCTGGAGACATTCAAAACCTGCCTGGAAGCGTTCCTGTGAAGCCTGCTCTAGGTAGCCTTGCCTTGGCATGGGGGCTGGACTGGATGATCTGCAGAGGTCCCTTCCAACCCTGATTCTGTGATATGTCAGGCACTACATTTGCTTAGTCGTCCATGTCATTACAGTACCCAAGTCTGAACCAAATTTTTGGGCTGTTCTATCCAAATCTATGTCTGATAATTCCAAATAAAATATCTGTGTATTTTGCCAGGTTTTCAAAAAATTACATCTTGCCAGGATTCATGTATAGGGAAATACTCATTTGCCTAGTCTTCATTATTTCAATCAAGTTTTTCCTGTCTTCTGGTGGGGAAACATGCATAGAATCTGTCGTGGTTTAAACACAACCACACAGCTCTATCACTAACTCAACTCCTCCCCCCCTTTCTTGCTCTCCCCTCCTTCCTCCCCGCTCCCGAAGGGATGGGGGGAGGAGAACCAAAGGGATGCAACTCCCACTGGTTGAGATAACAACAAGCCAGTCACTAAGGTATAACACAAATCACTATTGCTATCACCAATAATAATAACGACAAGGAAAACAAGGGAAGAGGGTACGCTACCACCCACCGAAAATGAGCCTGACCAGGAAGTTCCCTCTCCTTCCGAGTAACTCCCAGTTACATCCCGGACATGACGTGCTATGGTATGGAATACCTCTTTGGTCAGTTTGGGTCCTGTCCCTCCTTCCTCCCGGCTTCCCCTCCTCCGTGGCAGAGCATGAGGCTCACAAAGTCCTTGGTCAGGGCAAACATCGCTCAGCAACAACCAAAAACATCGGCCTTATCAGCCTTGTTCCCAGGTTAAGTCAAAACACCAGCTACTAAGGAGGAGAAAAACTGACTGCAACTGCTGAACCCAGGACAGAATCATAGAATAGTTAGGGTTTGAAAGGACCTTAAGATCATCTAGTTTCAACCCCCCTGCCATGGGCAGGGATGCCTCACCCTAAACCATGTCACCCAAGGCTCTGTCCAATCTGGCCTTGAGTACTGCCATGGATAGAGCATTCACAACTTCCTTGGGCAGATTATTTATGAATATATTAAACAACATTGGGCCCATCATAGATCCCTGGAAGACCCCACCTGTGAAAGGTTGCCAGGAGCTATTTGCCACATCCTCTGCTTGCGGCCAGTCAGCCAGCTCCCACCCACCACACAGACCATTTGTCTATACCATAGTGCATCAGTTTCTCTAGGATAAGTCTGTATCTTACCCTTCTTCCAGCCTTTTGGAATGTCCATCCATCTCCACAACTTCTCAAAGATTGTGGAGAGCAGCCTCACAGAGATATCAGCCAGATCTTTTAACAGTCTCAGGTGGAGAGTGTCAGGGCCTATTGATTTGTAGGGCTCAAGCACCTATAATAGTTCACAGACTAATTCTTCCTTCACTGGTACTGGGTTTGTGTTTGCACCAACCTGGACTTTTGTTCCTAAGGCCAACAGTGCTGGCAAAGACAGAGGTGAAGAAAGTGTTGAGAATTTCTGTCTTTTTAGTATTGTTGGTTTTGAAGCCTATTCTAGACAGGTGGATTCCACCACTCCCTAACAGGCTATAGTCATCAAAGAGTGTCCCGTTGTCATAAAAGCCAAAACCCTCAAGACCCCAAAGATAGAATTTGATTTGCATTATACATCTATTTCTGACTGTGCCTTTTCTTCTAACTGGTGAAACGGAAGAAAAGACATCTTGAGCACCAATATTTTCCACTTGCACCCCCGGGGCCTTGTAGTCTTCCTTGATCCTGCTCAGGTTCCAGCTTGCAGTGTCATTTGTACCTACATGACAGAATAACACTGGATAGTTGTATGTGCTCTTGCCAAGTTGTGGCACTCTTTCAGCAACATCTTGGACCTTAGCTCCCAGAAGGCAGCTCCCAGAAGGCAGCATACCTCTCATGATTTCCTGCTCAGCTGGCAGATGGGTGCCTCGGTGCCCCTTAACAGAGTCACCCACTACAAGCAGTCATTGTTTCCTACTGACATATCCAATGCCAGACAATGATTGAATCACAAGATCCATATATAGAAGAGAAACAGTACAGATGTCAGTACCACAAGGTACAGCATATAGCAACAGCACCTAGTCATGCTTGGAAATATTTGACCTCATCCAGTTTCTGGCCAAATTCCTACTTTCGAGTGGAAGATGGAGTCATGTCCACTGCTGGTACAGTTTCTGCTTGCAGACATTGCTCATGGGTATCTACAGGTGGTAAAGCTTCATATCTGGTTCTAATACTGGAGGGTGGGGACTGAAGCAAAGTACTGCTGTTGTGGATCACCTGTGACCAAGGTGCCTCTTTCTCTGTTTTGTCCAACACAGAAACGTAGTTCTGAAACCACTTACCTATCTCTGTCTCAAATCCTGTAATACTGCACACCCTTTTAACTGTATCCTGCAACTTGATCACCTGAGGTAACAGATCCTCAACCTGTAAACACCTTGTGCAAGTACTTACCTTTTCTACAGGAGAAGGGTCTGGATACTCACTGCAACCTACCAACTGTATGCAAATCTTCTTCCTTACCAGTTCTACTTGAGTGGAAGCACCAGGCATCTCAGGGGCTTTCTCTGTAGAAACACTGGTCTTAACTTTGAGGTGAGTGCCCACCATTATGGCAGAGACTTGGAACACTTCCTTGGGCTGTGGGCCTACAGGCAGGGTGTACAACCCTTACCACATGCCCTTCTGCATGAATGGTTGCATAAACTGTGGCACACTCTCAATCCCTGTTTTCATACCCTGGTAACCACGCTCCTGGGCACCCCCACTCCCTAGGGCCATTTCTATTTCCCACAGTTTTTCCTGGGGACACTCAAGCCACATCAGCTTCTCTCTCAAGAGCTCCTAGTGCTCTTCCTCAGGTTCCCCTCTCTCCAGGAACCCCCCCTATATGCCTGATCCAGTGTCCAGCCACAGGATTTACCATTGCTGTCTCTGTGTGCTTCACCAACTTTACTTAATATTCAAAAGCAGATAATTTATGCTTTTCCCCAGCATTAAGTTATAGAAAAATTACGATTTTTAATGCAAAAATAAATTGTGTAAATTTAAATATAGCCTGTAACCAGAACAGTAATGAATACAACAGAAGCTCTCTATTTGACTGTTAACAGATTGTAGCCCAACGCTTCAACTGACAGCTCAACCAACTCAAAATTGTTCTTTAAGAGTATCTTCTTTTCTTCTTGGTTCCTATAGACATGGTAAGAGACCTCAGCTCAAAAGCCTGTGTCAGTCTTTGCAGATTGGCGCACTGTCACAAGATTACAGACAACAAACAAGCTTTCACAGGAATTGCATCTTCCAGCAATTAGTAAGGGTGTTATGCAAATGGTGAGACAGGCAGGTAATTCTGTTTAAATATACATATGTATTACTGAAGGGAGTTTCCAACTGGCCAAATGTACAGGCTGCTTTGCCAGTCTTGTAGGCAGCAATGTTGCCTTTCACTTTTTTAAGAAACTTCACATACATGGCTATGTAGAAATACTGCACTGTAGAGATATCTCTGCAATGCAACTAAGAAGTGGGCAGACTAAGAGACAGAGTTTCTTACTAAGAAAAGAGTTCCAAAAATGTATTATGTCTTACTGCCTTGCAGCAAAACAAACCAAGATCAATCCCAGACTTATGCAGTTCAGGTTACACTTCCAGGATTTATTTCTAGTTCTTAACAGCTCTTTCTCCAAGACAAGGAACAAACAGGTTACCAACAGCCCAGAAGAAAGACTTGATGACTCACCTGTGGGCTTGCCTCCCTGATCTCATGCTTCCCTGCAAGCATGACTGAATGGTAGATCAACAAAGATGTGGGAAATACAAGTTTTCATAGAATCACAGAATGGCTCAGGTCAGAAGGGACTTCTGAAGATATTCTAGCTTAATGGCCCTGCTCAAGTGAAAAGTTGAAAGGAAAAGTTGAAGTGAGGCTCAATAGCATGTTAGAAATGAGAGCAGAACAAATCTGACTTACCTAAAAAAGTCATTTGATGGTGTAGATACCTACACGCAATGACCCTTGTATTTTCTGTAGTCCATGCTGGAACACCAACAAAGATTATTTTTGTTTTCTAAAGCATGTGTTCATCTCCTATTGCCAACAGGAAAACAACACAGACTGGATCCAAATAAAGATTTCAAGAGCTACCTCAAGATTTCAGTGAATGTTAGGCACTTAATAGACAAATTTCATTTCAAATAAATAAATTTGCTCACATACCTGCCACTAGTCCAGGAGGTGAATTGACAAGATTCCTCTGTCTTCAACTTATATGTTCTCTGAGCCCTGAAAACGTAAGCAACGCTTTCTAGACAAGCCTATGGAATTCTAGGCAGAGACAACAGCCAGTCCAATGAATTTAATCTGGTTTAGCTGGCCCAGAGCACACCTATCTCAACCAACATGGGTGGAGCATTTAAAAATATAGCACTGATAATATTAATTTAGCTATCTTCGGGTTAGCACTGGAGATGGTGAAACATCCCAGCAAATACAATGTCCACCATAATGGTAACCTATCCTACAATGCTTCTTTAGGCACCAGGGAATAAGTAGGAACATTTTGTACCTTTTACTCTGAATTATCTTGCTAGTTAAGTCAGTAACTATTTCATATAAAACCATTACTCTTGATTTGGAACTAGGATCCATCATTTCCACCTCCCACATAAACACCCCAGCCTCCAGGTTGCAAAGCCAAGGTTCTTTGTGCTTCCCTGCTTGGTGTCCTCTTTGTTCTCCTTATGTAACCTCCCAGCTAAAAGGACTCACAAACATGCTCTGCCCTTCTTGGATAGGGGCTGTAGCCAATAAGATGAAGAAGTGGTTGATCTTCACCTCTTCTTAATTCCATGTACACCAAAGTCTCCATCTGCAGCCTGAAGTAAGGTATGCAAAACATGAGATGATTGGTGTCACCCAGAGTTGTAATTTTCTCTTGTTCAATGGTAAATAGGACGTCTTCCTTATTCTTAATCTCTTCAGTTGTTCAGCCTGCTGAAGCTCTTGTCTCCTCATCCAAATGGGGGATTCTAGCCACCTACCTTTAGCTTCTGGATTCACTGCTAAAGGCAGTGAACCTACCAGGTAGCTGAGTGTCCACCACCAAGGTCTTAAAGTGGACCTGCCCACCAAATGACAATTGTGCTGGATTTGGCTAGGATAGAGTTAATATTCTTCATAGCAGCCAGTAAGGGGCTTTGTTTTAGGTTTATGCTGGAAACACTGTAAATAACATGGGGATGTTTTAATTATTGCTGAGCAGTGCTTACACAGGGTCAAGAGCTTTTCTGCTCCTCACACAACCCACAGGCAGGAAGGCTGGGGGTGCACATGTTGTTGGGAGAGGACACAGCTGGAACAGCTGACCCCTCAGATTCAAGAGATATTCTATACTATATGACATGGCGTTCAGCATATAAAGATGAGGGAAGAATCACAGAATCACAGAATCATTAGGGTTGGAAGGGACCTCTGCACATCATCCAGTCCAGCCCCCATGCCAAGGCAGGGCCACCTAGGGCAGGTTACACACGAATGCTCCCAGGCAGGTTTTGAATGTCTCCAGGGAAGAAGACACCGTAACGTCCTCAGGCAGCCTGTTCCAGGGCTCTGCCACCATCAACATCAAGAAGTTCTTCCACATGTTGAGGTGAAACTTCCTGTGTTTCAGATGGGGAGGGGGAGTAGCCATTTATGTCAGCGGTAGGCTGGAAAGTATGGAACTCTGTCTGGGGACAGTCAACAGAGAGTTTGTGAGTCAGGTCAAAGGGAGAACAGCTGTGGGGGACATTACTGTGGGGATCTATTACAGACTGCCTGATCAGGAGGACTCTGTGGATGAAGTGCTCTACAGAGAGATAGGAACAGCCTCACACTCTCAGGCCCTTGTTCTCATGGGGGACTTCACCCACCCTGACATCTGTTGTAGGGACAGTACGGCCCGGCACAAGCAATCCAGGAGGTTCCTCGATTGTGTGGAAGACAACTTCCTTCTGCAAGTAATAGAGGAGCCGACAAAGAGAGGTGCCCTGCTTGACCTCGTGTTGGTTGGTATTCAAGGATCACCTGCTACAAGCTCAGGAGTGTTGCGTCCTAACTAGAAGGAAGTGCAGCAGGAGGGCCAGGAGACCTCCTGGGATGGATAAGGAGCTGCTGAGGAAACTTCGAAGGAAGAAAGAGGCTTATAAAAGGTGGAAGCAAGGACAGGCAGCCTGGAAAGAATGCAGGAATATTACCCAGGAAGCTAAGGACCAGGTTAGGAAAGGTAAGGCCCAATTAAACTTGGCAAGGGATGTTAAGGATTACAGGATGGGATTCTATAGGTACGTACTGAATAAAAGACAGACTAGGGGCAACATGGGCCCCCTCCGGAAGCTATCAGAACTGGCAACCCTGGATTTGGAGAAGGCTGAGGCTCTGAATGACTTCTTTGCCTGGGTCTTCAATGGCAGAGGCTCTGACCACACCACCCAAGTCTTGGAAGGCAGATGCAGGGAATGTGAGAATGAAGACCTTGGGCCTACTGTAGAAGAGGATCTGGTTCGAGACCATCTTAAGAACTTGAACGTTCACAAGTCCATGGGACCTGATGAAATCCATCCGCGGGTCCTGAAGGAGCTGGTGAATGAAGTTGCTAAGCCACTGGCCATCATATTTGAAAAATCATGGCAGTCAGGTGAAGTTCCCTACAATAGGAAAAAGGGAAATAAAACCCTCATTTTCAAGAGGGGGAAAATGGATGACCCAGGGAATTACAGACCAGTCAGTCTCACCTCTGTGCCTGGCAAAATCTTGGAGCAGATTCTCCTGAAAGGCATGCTAAGGCACATGAAAAACAACGAGGTGCTTGGTGACAGCCAGCACGGCTCAATGTCCGGCTGGAGGCCAGTGATGAGTGGTATCCCTCAGGGATCAATGTTGGGACCGGTCTTGTTCAACATCTTTGTTTCTGACATGGACAGTGGGATTGAGTGCACCCTCAGCAAGTTTGACGATGACACCAAGTGGTTCAGTANCTCAGGGATCAATGTTGGGACCGGTCTTGTTCAACATCTTTGTTTCTGACATGGACAGTGGGATTGAGTGCACCCTCAGCAAGTTTGACGATGACACCAAGCTGGGTGGTTCAGTAGATACGCTGGAGGGAAGGAATGCCATCCAGAGGGACCTTGACACGCTTGTGAGGTGGGCTGATGCCAACCTCATGAAGTTCAACCATGCCAAGTGCAAGGTCCTACAGCTGGGTTGGAGCAATCCCAGGCACAGTTACAGGTTGGGCAGAGAGGAGATTCAGAGCAGCCCTGCAGAGAAGGACTTGGGGGTGGTGGTCGATGAGAACATGAACATGAGTCTACAGTGTGCGCTTGCAGCCCAAAAAGCCAACCATACCCTGGGCTGCATCAAAAGGAGCGTGACCAGCAGGTCAAAGGAGGTGATCCTGCCCCTCTACTCTGCTCTCGTGAGAACTCACCTGCAGCATTGTGTGCAGTTCTGGTGTCCTCAACATCAAAAGGACATGGAGCTGTTGGAACAAGTCCAGAGGAGTGCCACGAGGATGATCAGGGGACTGGAGCACTTCCCGTATGAAGACAGGCTGAGAGAGCTGGCGCTGTTCAGCCTGGAGAAGAGAAGGCTGCATGGAGACCTCATAGCAGCCTTCCAGTATCTGAAGGGGGCCTATAGGGATGCTGGGGAGGGGCTTTGCATCAGGGACTGTAGTGACAGGACAAGGGGTAACAGGTTCAAACTTAAACAGGGTGAGTTTAGATTGGATGTAAGGAAGAAATTCTTTCCTGTTAGGGTGTTGAGGCACTGGAATGGGTTGCCCAGGGAAGTTGTGAATGCTCCATCCCTGGCATTGTTCAAGGCCAGGCTGAACAGAGCCTTGGGCAGCATTGTTTAGATTGAGGTGTCCTTGCCCATGTCAGGGGGTTGGAACTAAATGATCTTAAGGTCCTTTCCAACCCTAACGATGCTACGATTCTATGATCAGACACCTCTCCCACTCTCCAGATTTCAAAGATGATGGAGAGAGGCACAGCAACATCTGCCAGCTCCCTCAGCACCCAGGGGTGCATCCAACCCATCAATGCCAAGGGATT
>NDXB01007752.1:0-20988 GCA_002631895.1 Agapornis roseicollis | reverse complement strand
GGGGGGGGGGGGGGGGGGGTCAGCACCCACCTGGGTCCGGGTCCCCCCCGTCGGGCCGCTCCTGCGGAGGCGGCTCGGAGGCCTTGTCGAAGGGGTTGAGGTGCGCCTGGCGGAAGCGGGCCAGCCGCTCGTCGTACGCCATCGCCCTGCGGGACGCGGCCGCCGCCTCAGCCACGCACCCGCACCGGCAGCGGCGCCGCGGACAAACACGCCCCTCCGCCTCCCCCGCCGCGGGCCCCCGCCCTGCCCCGCTCGGCCCGCACCGCCCCATCCCGGCACCGCGCCCCCCGAGCCGCTCTCCCCCCCAACCCCCGGCGCCCCGCACAGCTCCCGGTACCGGCACCTTACGCCGGACCCCGCCCGCCCGCCCGCCAGGGGGCAGCGCCCCTTCCTCACTCACCGCCGCGCCCGGCTCGCCGCAGCGCCCCGCCCCGCTGCCTTGCCCCGCCCCGCCGTGCTGCCGCCCCCTGCCGGCCGGCGGATCACAGCGCGTACGGGCGGGGCCGCGCCGGGGTGGGGGGCGCACGTGGGACACAGCAGGGAACGGCCCCGACAGCCAGGTCTGCAGGGCCCCAGAGCCCCCACCCCATGGCGAGCCGTCCCTATAGCCCCCAGCCACATAGCTCCTTGTCCCTATAGCTCCCACCCCGGCAGACCCAGCCCCCTCGCTCTTTGTCCCTATAGCCTCCACCCTGATAGACCCAGCCCCATAGCTCTTTGTCCCTATAGCCCTCACCGCTGCAGCCCCCAGCCCCATAGCTCCCACCTCTACAGCCCTCAGCTCTCCTCCAAGATTCCACAGCACAGCCCCTTCCCCCCGGGGGCCCCTGGGGGGGGCTGCAGCTCCCTGGCAGCAAATCTCGCCCGCGCACTCTGGGTTCAGCCCAGCACCCAAGCAGGAGCTGGGGAGCTCAGCGTTGTTTGGGGATGTCCTGGATCCCCTAAACACAGGCACAGCCCTGGAGCAGCACTGCGGGGTATATGCTCCCAGCTCGGTTTGCGGGGACAAAGGGCCAGCACTGTCCTGGCACAGTAGTGCCTGGACGGGGCAGCCCCTCCCCGTCCCTCTCTCCTAGCATGGAGAAGGGTGACAGTGGGGACAAAGACAAGGTGCAAGGTGGCACCCGCACTCCAACCTCAGATCTGTGGGGTAGGAAGGTGTGGGGGACAACACACCCCAGGAGGGCTTAGTGCATTGCCATGACCTGAACATGTGGGGTCCCCATAACCCTCTTGAGACGGGCATGGCTGTGGGGGCTGTTCCCCTGGGAGCAGAGGGTGTCCCCCCCATCGCGGCCCCCCCCGCGGCACAGACAGGAGGCGCCAGGACAGCAATAAATTTATTGAGTATTCAAAAAAAATAAAAGACACGACCCAGTAAAAAAAACGAAAAGGGAGGAGGCGGGGGGGGGAGGGGCCGAGCCGGCTCAGGGTGGGATGGGGTCAGGAGACACTGAAGGGGCCCTGGGGGAGCCCACTGGGGCTCGGGGGGGCAGCAGCGCGAAGCCAGGGGGGCTGCGGGCGGTGGAGGGGGGCGTTGGGCATCACTTGGCGCCCTGTGCCTCTGACTCCTCCTCGTCGTCCTCGTACATCTCGCCCTCCTCCTCGGCCGTGGCGTCCTGGTACTGCTGGTACTCGGACACCAGGTCGTTCATGTTGCTCTCAGCCTCCGTGAACTCCATCTCGTCCATCCCCTCGCCCGTGTACCAGTGCAGGAAGGCTTTGCGGCGGAACATGGCTGTGAACTGCTCCGAGATGCGCTTGAAGAGCTCCTGGATGGCCGTGCTGTTGCCGATGAAGGTGGAGGACATCTTCAGCCCCCGTGGAGGGATGTCGCAGACGGCCACCTTGACGTTGTTAGGGATCCACTCCACGAAGTAGGAGCTGTTCTTGCTCTGGATGGCCAACATCTGCTCATCCACCTCCTTCATGGACATGCGGCCCCGGAAGACGGTGGCCACGGTGAGGTAGCGGCCATGGCGGGGGTCACAGGCAGCCATCATGTTCTTGGCGTCAAACATCTGCTGGGTGAGCTCGGGCACGGTGAGGGCCCGGTACTGTTGGCTGCCGCGGGCTGTCAGTGGCGCGAAGCCGGGCATGAAGAAGTGGAGGCGCGGGAAGGGGACCATGTTGACCGCCAGCTTGCGGAGGTCGGCGTTGAGCTGACCGGGGAAGCGCAGGGAGGTGGTGACCCCGCTCATGGTGGCCGAGACGAGGTGGTTGAGGTCGCCATAGGTGGGGGTGGCCAGTTTGAGGGTGCGGAAGCAGATGTCATATAGAGCTTCGTTGTCGATGCAGTAGGTCTCATCTGTGTTCTCCACCAGCTGGTGGATGGAGAGTGTGGCGTTGTAGGGCTCCACCACCGTGTCCGACACCTTTGGGGACGGCACCACGCTGAAAGTGTTCATGATGCGGTCGGGATACTCCTCCCGCACCTTGCTGATGAGGAGGGTGCCCATACCGGAGCCGGTGCCACCACCCAGCGAGTGGGTCAGCTGGAAGCCCTGCAGGCAGTCGCAGTTCTCACACTCCTTCCTCACCACATCCAGCACCGAGTCCACCAGCTCAGCCCCCTCCGTATAGTGCCCCTTGGCCCAGTTGTTGCCAGCCCCGCTCTGCCCTGCCAAGGTGGGGAAAAGAGGCACCGATGGCTGCCGGCTCCCTGGTGCCCACACCAGGGAGGGGACAGGGCGCTGCCGGCAGCGGCATCGGCGAGATCTGAGGCCGGGGTGGGGTGGGAAATAGGAACTGCAGAGGTTTGGCAGCGAACCGGCTGTGCCGGGCCCCGCGGCAAGGGAGGGGATGCGCCTGCGGAGCGCCCCGGGCACAGCGATGGCCCGGAAGGGGTGCCGAGCCGCTGGTGTCAGCATCCCCCTTCCCAGGGACCTACCAAAGATGAAGTTGTCGGGGCGGAAGAGGTGTCCGAAGGCGCCCGAGCGCACGCTGTCCATTGTCCCCGGCTCCAGGTCAACCAGGATGGCACGAGGCACGTACTTGTGAGCTGCGAGAGAGCCCGGGGGGGGGAACCTGCTGCTGACCCCCAGCCCACACACATCCTGCGGGGCCCATGGGGCTGGGTGCATGTGTGGCGTCCCTCAGGGGCTGGGTGCTCACTTGTGTCCCCCCCACATAATGGGGTTCCCCCAGGGCTGGATGCACAGTTCCCCCCTCTAGACTATAGAGCTCCAAGGGTGAGATGCACGTGTCTCTGCTCCCCTCCCAGGGCCCCGGGGGGCTGGGTACATGTATCTGCCCCCCCCACCTGCCCCACCCTGCAGACCCAGGCACCAGGGAGAAAGGGATGTGGGGGCTCCCCCCAGGCCCAAGGTGGGGGTGCCCTGCCTGAGGGATGTCCCGGTGTCCTGTGTGTCGCTTACAGGAGGCCTCATTGTAGTAGACGCTGATGCGCTCCAGCTGCAGGTCCGAGTCACCCACGTAGTTGCCACTGGGGTCGATGCCGTGCTCGTCGCTGATTACCTCCCAAAACTGGGGGGGACACGGATCAGCGGGGGGGGGGGCACCGGGAACCGAGGGAGTGGCACAGGGACCAGGGGGACCCCCATCACCACCCCTCCCACACACCCCCGCTGGGCGCCCCCTGGCGGCGGGGCGGGCAGGGCGCTGTCCGCGGTGCTGAAGGGCGGACAAAGGCGAGGGGCGGGGGGGGAACGGGCGGGGCCCTTTGTCCGCCCGGTGCGGCGGCAGCGCCGGGGGGGGGGAGCGGAACGGGGGGAGGTCTTTGTCCGCCGCCCGGCTCCGCAGCGGCGGGGCGGGGCCGCCGTTACCTTGGCTCCGATCTGGTTGCCGCATTGCCCCGCCTGGATGTGGACGATCTCCCTCATGGTGCTGCCGGGCCGGGTCGGAACAGGATGGGAGCGGGACCGGGAGCAGGACCGGGAACAGGAGCAGGAGCGGCACCGGGAGCGCGGGGGGCGGCCCCGCAGCCGCCGCCTCCTTTATAGGAGCCTCACGCCGCACCGGGCCGGGCGCTGACGTCAACGCCGCCCCGCAACCAATCGGCAGCCGCCGCCGCAGCGCTGCAACAGCCCTGCGGCACCGGCACCGCCGCCCGCCCCGCCCCGCCTCGCCCGGCCCGGCCCGGCCCGGGGACCCCTGCACCGCGGGCACTGGAGGGGGGACCCCGCACCTGGGCTATGGGGCCGCCCCGGTACCGCGGGGGGGTCCCAGCACCCACGGGAGGGAACACACGACACGAACCGGCCACAGGGACTACCCAGCAGCGGCGGGAGCGCCCCTGGGCGGCGGCGGGGGGGGGGCGGGACACCCCCGACCCGCGTCCCGCCGCGGGGAGGAAGAGGCAGGGCCCGGGGGGTGCCGCTCCGGGGGGTCCCGGGTGCCACGAGCATCCCCTCGGGGCCGGCCGGGCGGTGGCGGGCGCGGCCCGAGAACAAAGACGGCGGCGAGGGGCGCTTTGTTCGGGCTGTGTCCCGCACCGGGACCAGCCCCTGCGCCCTTCCAGCCGCACCCCACCGCAAGGCCCCGCGGCCGGTGCAGGTGGCAACCGGGAGCAATCAAACCTGGACGAGACGGTGGGGCCGGAAAGTGGTCCCCAGGAGCTGCACGGCGGTGCCAGCCACTGCATCAGTGCAAAGAGTTTTTATTGGGAACCACGAGTCCCTGACCCCCATCAGGTGCCAGAGCTGGAAACCCCTCGGTGCATCCCATCTCATCTGTCCTTCTGTCCCGCGGCCCGGGGGGGGGGGCCATTACCGGTGTCCTGCTCCCTACCAGGAGCACAGCACCATCTCCCGCAGCGTCCGCCGAAGTTCCTGGCTCCGGAAGGCATAAATGAGGGGGTCAATCACAGAATTGCAGATAATGAGGATGAGGAAGAGGTTGAAGTAGCTGAAAAAGCAGGTGCAAAAGGGGTTGGAGGGGCAGGTAACGATGAGGATGAGGTGGAAGAAAAAAGGGCCCCAGCAGATGAAAAAGACACCCAGGAGGATGGTGAGGGTGACGGCTCCTTTGAGGCTGCTGCCACGGTAGACGGCAGGCTGCTTCTGCTGGCTGGAGATGCTGTGGAGATGGTGTCGGGCCAGGGCAAACATGTGGATGTAGAGCACCAGCATAAGGACCAGCATGAAGAGGAAGAAGCTGATGAGGCAGAGGAGGATGGTGGTGTTGTGGTAGTAGGTGACGAAGACGGTGCTGGAGACTGTGCTGGCAAGCCAGACGCTGGCCATGGTCATTACAGCCCGCTGCAGCGTCATGATGCTGTGGTAGCGCAGGGCGTAGAAGATGGTGATATATCTGTCCACGGCAATGACCCCCAGGAAGGAGAGGGAGGACACGACAGAGCTGCAGATGAGCATGTCGATGATGTTGTCCATGTGGCGGACGATGCTGGTGTGGATCACCAGCACACCATGCTCCATCAGCAGCATGAAGAGCATTTCCACCAGGTTGCTGATGCTCACCAGCATGTCGGACACAGCCAGGCAGCAGATGAAGTAGTATGTGGGCGAGTGCAGGTTCCTGTTCTTCAGGATGGCAGCCACCACCAGCAGGTTCTCCACCAGGCTCACCAGCCCCAGTGTGAGGAAGAGCTCATTGGGGATGTTGAGCCCCTGGCACCAGGCACTACTGGCCCCAGCTGTGGTATTGCTCTGGTTGCCCTCGCTGGTGTTCCAGGGCTCACGCAGCAGACGTAGGGGGGCCAATGTTAACATGGCCCCAGCTCAGCCCCAGGACCCCCTACAGCATCCGCAAACTCCCAGAATCCCTGTTGTGCCCCTCCAGCGCTGCTGCGATGCCCGGCAGTGAGGCTGAGGGGATGCAGAGGAATTGGGGATGGAGGGTTCCCACCCCCTGCCTGCAGGGACCCCGGTGTCACGGCTGCTTCCTCGCCAGCTCTGCCCAGTGCCCCGCTGCCGCACACCCACTGGGCCAGGGTGTTGAGGAAGAAAGGGCCTTTTCTTTGCCCCACTTTAAAGCCGGCTCCCGCAGCTCCTCCTCCCGAGGAGGGTGGGCACCTGCATGACAGTGGCACCCTGGCAGCGGGATGAGCCACTGTAGAGGCTGGGGCTGCCAGACCCCCAGCACAGCTCTGGGGAGTCATGGGCCTGGGGTCACCACGTGCCCTGGGGTCAGGGGGAGACCACATACCCCTATGCTGTGATGCTTGGGTGGTGTGTGCCGTAGAGGTTCTCTGTGTCCTGGAGGACCCGTGTGTCCTGGAGTCCTGCATGTGCTTGGGAGATCCCAGCATCCTGATGGACTGTGCGTCTTCAGGTGTCCATGTGCTTTCACAGCTCCGGTAGGATCATCCTTGCTACAGGAGCTTCTCCCAATCCCCATCTCTACCACTGGCCTCATGGGCAGCAGTGGCCTGGCCTGGCCCCAGGGAAGGTGTTTTGCACCATTGAGGCAGGCAATGTGTGCAGCAGGGATCATCAAAAGCACCACTAAATGCTGAGCTGCGACACTGCCCCGCCTGGAGCCCCGGCGGGCTGGGGGACATGGGGCCCATGTGACCATCATGTGCCTTGGGTTGGTGTTGATGCCTGGAGCCGCTGGGCTGCCAAAGAGGCAATTCACGTCTGCATGAAAAGGCCCATCCTGTGGTCGGCTGCATCCGCTCCTTCCTGTGAGGCTCTGGGAGCCCTTCACCATGGCACAGAGCACCCTGCGGCTCCGGATGTGCTGGGAACAGGGGTCAGAGGCTGCCGTGGTGCCTTCCTCACCGTGAGCACCAGCACAGCTCACATGTGACATGTGTTGAACTGAAGCCAGTGAACACATGGTGCTGGATGAGTGGCAAAATCCTGCTCACCCCCCAGGAAATGTAAATAGCAGGAATCGGGATCAACAGCCCCCATCTTCCTCCCTCCCACCCCTCCCGGCACACTGGTATGTGCCAGGAATGTTTAGCTTCATGAACAGAGGCCTTGGGATTCAAGCTGGAAAATGCCGAATCTGCAAAGCAAGTGATGCAAGGGCACAACAGGGTGCCAGGATCCCGATGGGCCTGAGCCTGCCCCAGCCCCCTCCATGAGCATCCAGGCTGCTCACCAGGGAGCCCGCCCCAGTTGATTCCGGGCAGCACAGCCTGGCTCAGCATCAGAGCCAGATAAACAGCGTTACACAGCAGAAAAACGGGAAAAAGCTTTCCAGGCAGCAAGGCCAAGTTAAAAGGTTTGAGTGCAGCTCATCTCATCCCCTGCTCTGTAAGGTGAAGGTGGAGAGATGTGGGATGGAGAAAACAAAGAGGAGGGATGATTTCTGCTTCCAGCATGATGGAACAGCTGCAGCACACAGAAGAGCTGCTCCGCACACCCCTCTAGGAGCATAGGGAGAGCTACAGCTCTGAGGGAGGCCCTGTAGTGTCCAAGGCCAGGTTGGATGGGGCTTTGAGCAACCTGGTCTAGTGGAAGGTGCTCCTGCCCACATCAGGCAGGTTGGATTAGATCATCTTAAGGTTTCTTTCAAACTGAGCCATTCTGTGTTCTGCTGTGCCCCAACGGTACCAGAGCAGGGACACCTGAGCAATCTTATCAGAGAGCTGGAAAACCCAGTGATGTTTCATGGAGGGAAGAAGGCTTCAACTTAGCAGCATGAAATAAAAGCCTCCAGCCATTAACAAGACAAGAGCCAGAGAGGAAGGGGCCAGCAAATACCCTTGGAGGAGGCCAGAAGGGACTAAGCTTACAGGCGGCAGAGGGACAGCTGCTGTAGATTAGCTCTGCCCGCTCAGACAGCCCTCAGCCCCTGCTGAGAGGTGAAGGTGCCACAATGGCAGCCCTGCCCCTTCCCATCAGAGCATGTCCCCATAGCAAGTGGGTGCCTGGAGTTTGTATCCACTTTATTGGAGTGGATGTGTGTTGATGCGGGAGTCACGGACAATGCAGAGATGATCAATGTGATCAAGCGAATGCCAATTTATTAGACAAAGTGTCAACCTTAGACAGAGATTCTTAGCATGGCTACATGGATTTGGCAGTTGTTGATTGGGCACCTTAACCCTTAACAATGCTAGGATTGGGTAACACTGTCCTGGAACTCGAGCCCCAGAACTTCCCAGCTCCTTTTCTCTTGTGCTCGTTTCTGAGTTCTTACAGCTGGTGTTTCTTTTACTCCCTAATCCATGGCCTTCAGTTTATCTTAACTCCATGTCTGTTCTCAGGCAGGCTGTCTTACACCAAGGTCTCTGGATTACTCACAAAATGTCCGCTGTTACACAGGCTATCCACACGAGTCAGGGGGTGGTCACAGAGGGGCAGGGAACGACACGTGCTCTCAGCTCAGTCCCAGTCACCATCTCCTTCAGGGTTGTCATCTCTGGGGGGTTCCTGGAACTGGATGTTCGCCAGCATGTCCCGCATGGCTGCCATGAGCCTGTTCACCCCCTGGTTCAGGTCCTGCCCTGCTCCAGCCTCTTCATCCCCATCAGGCCTGAGATCCTCCTGCAAGACAGTAGAGCTGGAGCAGCCGTGCAAGAAGCTGCATGCCTGCAGCAGGCAGGGAGAGACGTTGCTGCCTGCCAAAAAGCATCAGGCTGCTCTGCAACCTGACGTTTAATACACACTGCATATGCCAAGAGCCACTCCCTTTGCACAAACGCTTTGCAGTGGAAACTACTGTGTACTGACAGCAGAAGCGTGCTTAGATTTGCCTGCAGGAGCCCAGTGCACATACCTGCAAGTTAAAATTTGGCAACAGCGAGCGGAAGAAGAGAGATAAAGTGCTTTCGTTGGATGGATGAGTTGTCCTGAAAGACAGAAGTTGAAGCAGGGTTAAGAGAACAGCTTGGTACTCAACCTCACGCTGGGGCTGAGGCAGTGCAGGGATGCTGGAGAGAACCACACCATCCAGAACAGTACCCAACTGCTCCTGAGCCAGCCTTGAAGCAGGGATTTGGGGGATTCCTGGAGATTTTGGGGATTTTCCCCTTCTGGACAGCCAGCATCTGGCTACAGCAGTCACTAAAAGCACTGCCAAGTTTGCTCTGAGGTGGGTCAATGCATTACACATATATTGGGTTCACCTCAATAGGCCATGCACACTGCAGCTGGCTGCACTTCAGCCTGTGTTTATCCCAAACCACCTTAGTGAAGAAACAGGTGAAGTTTTCCAGTGACCTTTGCCTTAATGGCTGCAAACAGTTGCTGTCTCCAGTAGTGACTACCACGGAGAAGTGGCAGGACCAGTCCTGCCTGTATGTGCCACAAGCCAGGCAGCTTTTCCTCTGAAATGGAGGAGGACCATCAGCTCCGAGCACCCACGTGCACCCAGGCCTGGGGCTGAGGGTGTGCCAGGAACACGTTGGTTGTGCCAGCCCAGAAGCAAGGGGTGGATGAGGTACCTTTCTGGTCTGGTGTAGGAAATGATGGAGTCCAAAGGAGGCAACGGATCAAACCCCATCACAGGCTGCGAGGTCACCTCCTGGGGGGAAGGAAAAAGAAGGGGTGAAGCTGCATTGCCAGCAGCAGCAAGCACCAAGGCATGGGGATGGTCAGATCAGCTGGACAGGCCTGGAGGAGTGCAGTGCCCAGTCTGTCCACACATGCCCTGTGTGAAGGCCTGGGAAGCTGAGCTACAGAGAGCACACTTCAGGGTCAGGTGGATGCTTTTTGCTGGGTTTGGGGTTTAAGACGTGCCCAGCATCTGTGTGCACAGCAGGGATGTGAGTGCCACCACAGTGCACACAGTGGCAGTCCCTGTGCCCAGTCAAGACCCCTCACCAGAGGCAGAGCTGCCGTGGCCTCCTTCATCTCCGAGAGGATGATGTGCCGGTAGATATTCCTGGGTGCACTCTGGTACCGCATCTTCCTCCTAATGCGGGGAGGGGACAGAGGACCGCACTGAGCACAGCTCAGCACAGCCACATTTTCATTTCTGCTTCTCTAGGTGCATCATCAGCTTCATCCCTGGCTCTGTGGGCACACGCTGTACTGGATGGAACTGGCTTGAAGCCAAGCCAAAATTGCTTGGCAGCTGCTGACCTCCTGACCAAAGAGCAGAACAGCTCAGGGACACTGTACAGATCTTTCTCACTGGGCCGCAAGAGCAAACTAACCTCCAGTTTAGGACAAGACCTAATGCCTCTCTTCTGCTCCTCAGAGTTTGGATGCGTTTCTAGGCTTGCCCTGTGCAGCACATGCATGTGAGCTGTACAGCCATTCCTGCCTCTACCAGCCAGCAGCCCCTTGGCCCTCCCCAGCACATGTGCTGGCCAAGGCTGGGGAAGCCCAGGTAGCACATACGCCTCAGTGAGACGTACAGCTCTTAATTCACATCTGTATAAAATACAGGAGAGTTTTTGCCTCCCTAGATCTACTATGTAACATCTGGCATCAGCAGCCACCATTAGATGGGTAGTTGAGGGGCTGCCTGCCCTTCTCTGTCCCTGTGTTCAATCACCCATGTTTGGTGTGAGCACCGCTCACCTCTTCCTGCTGCACTCACTTGTGCTCGGACTCCTCCACCAGCGGGTCCTGGGCATCCACCATGCACAGCACCTCGTGGACATTGGTCTCCAGCCATGCCATGACAGCTGGGTCCTTCCACAGCGAGTGAGTCCTTCCCACATAGAGGCATGTCAGCTGGTTCAAGGCAGGAGGCTGGCTACAGGAGACAGTTGTTATTCATGGCACTCTCCTCCATCCCACCTGCAGGTCCCTGTGAGGGCTGGTAAGGGCTCATCTCTGCAATGTGCTTTGGCTCCAGAACACAAAGACAGGAATCGCAAGCTCCCTGCTTTGCTATTTCCATCTACCTTCACCAGTTTTTCTGTCTCCATCTATTTTTGGGATAAGCACAGCCATGAGATGAAAGTTAACGTTGCCTTGACACAAGGGGGAGACCATTTGCGTGTTTAGGAGGACCACATGTCAGGGAAATCCAGACTGGTAGAAGACAGCCTGCCCTGAGAGCACACACACATTGCTCCCTCTCACTACAGGCAGCAACAAGCTTCAGCATGAACTTCTGACCCATTCACCTTAAAGTGAAGTATGTCTATCAGTGTTATCTGGTGGCCATTACGGAAATTCATTTTCAAAGCCTACTCAGAGCCTACTCAGGAAAACCAAATATTCTCTTCCGCAGTTTTGTAACTCCAGTAGCTGCCTGAGCAAGCAAAAGCCCCACTGCCAGTAAGATCAATTCCTTCTCTTTACTGACATCTCCAGGGCTTACCTGATCTGAGCATTCAGCCTGAAAAAGGAATGATTCACGACCCTGGCATCGGGCTGCACACTGCAGTGATCCAACAATGGCATAAGAACTGCAGGAGAAAGATAGACAGCTCGTTATCTGTGGTGAGGAGCACCACAGCATGACCAGGGTTGCAGGGACACAGCCCCAGCCTGTGGTCAGCACCCCATCAGGGCACTAATGGAGGACCCATGTGGGGTGTGAGGATGCTGCAGGGGGTTGTGGTGTGCTTTGATCTCTGTGTGGATGATAGAAACAGATTCAGGGTAAATGTAAAAGAACAACAAACTTTTTTTTTCCCCCTGATGCAATAAGGTGAATTTTTCCGCACTTAGCACTGCTGGCCTTTGAACTTGAACAAGGATTTTATTTCACCCACCATGACAAAAAAAGATGGTTTCAGCCACCACAAAACTAAACCTCTGTTTGAGACCTGGTTATTCTTGCCTATAAAGACACACCCCCCCCCTCTGGGCCCAGAGGGGCTGTGCATCTCCTTTCATGGACAGCAGCACCAACTTGATGAAAGCAAGAGAGATGGCCACCCGTGAAAAGCACATCTAAAGCCGAGCAGTGTCTGGGAGGGAAAGCAGAGAAGAGACTTGCTGTCTCTGGTTTGGGCAACCCTGGGGTGAAATACTTTCCCGCTCCAAGGCTCTGGTTCTCATGCTCCCCCAACTTGCCCATGACCATCTCTAATGAAGGGGCATCAGCTGCTCCAGGGAGGCTGTGCAGCACAGAGAACAATCATCAGTTTCTTCCTAACAGTCACATCAAGGGCTCACAGCTGCAGGGTGTGTAGCTCCACCACACTCTCACCAGCACTGCCATGGTGCAGGAAGGCTGAATCTCACCACCACTGCATCCCTGTGAGGGTGCTGAGGCACTGGCACAGGGTGCCCAGAAAAGATGTGGCTGCCCCATCCCTGGCAGTGCTCAAGGCCAGACTGGACACAAGGGCTTGGAGCAAGCTGCTCCAGTGGAAGGTGTCCCTGCCTGTGGAAGGGGTTGGAACTGGATGAGTTTTAAAGTCCCCTCTAACCCAAACCAGTCTGGAATTCTACCTGCCACCATGGCCAGCCTGCCTGGTCACCCTCTGAGTCAGGGCTCCCATCTCCCACAGACAGAGGTGAATGTCATTTGCAAGCCACAGGCAAACTGCTGTCTCTGCATTTGCCTGCCTGAGACCCAGCCTGCACTCTCAGAGATGAAGAGCTGCAAAGCCTGCGGGGACGGACTTACCGGTGGGGACAGACTTACCGCTTGGGAACATGACCAACGCGAGCTGGATGAGCCGGGCAGCTTGCTCCCGGGCCTGGCTTAGCTCCAGCTTGGAGCGCTCCTCCTGCTGGCTCAGGAAGAAATAGGCCAGCGGCACAGAGAAGGCAAAATTGGGCAGCTGGGACAGGTTCCGGTGACTCTGCAGATCAGAGGGACACATTTACCGAGAAATGATGCTATGCAGAATCATCCCGATGGGGCTGGGCTGCACACAGGCTCTTGCTCACTCGATTAAGTTACTTTACAGCTGCTGGCTTGGTGCCCCCACCACTGAGTAAGCAATTTGAATCTGTACAATTGTTTGCAGGGCACCAGGATTACAAGAACAGTGCTCCCCCCAAGCATTTACAGGTCATTCCAATGTTGTTGGGATGCCAGCCTGGCTGCCAGACAGCTGCGAAGAGCTAACCTCCTTAGGAATCCCTTGTAAACTGTGATAAAGCCCAAGCAGGTCTCCCTACTCTCGCATCTGGAAGCAGCTTTTCCACCCCTTTGCCTCTCACCAGGGCTGCTTGTTGGCATCTCACCTCCCACTCCTGGAACATGCGGATCAGGAAGGTGTATTCTCTAGCTCGGAGGGACAGAAAATCGATCATCAGCAGCACACACAGTGGGTCATTCTCTGGATCAAGGCTTCAGGGGTAGAGAACACAAGGAAGGGAAATAAAAATCCGTGTCACAACAGCTGAATAATAGCTGCCCTCTTTTCTAAGTCAAAGAAGTTTCCCCCTAGCGTTCAGAGAACTTCTGTGACTCAGCAAGCAGGGAGAACAGGAACACGATTGTTCCCACATGGCCAGGATGATGGTTCAATGCCCAGCCCTCTCTTGTGTCCCTGCAGAGGGGTAACAGTGCCTCACCACCACCTACGAGGAAGACTGAAGCTACCACTGTACACCTGCTCCACAGAGAGTCTGAGTTCTGCTCTACCAACCAGCCAGGCACACAGCTCAGTGGTCAAGCGCAAGGGCCAACCTAGTCCCATCTGCTTAAATCTCCTTTTCCACAACCCCCTCTCTTGAAAGTAGCACCACAGATGTGCCCAAACTAACCTGTGACACTGCATCTGTAAGGAGCGGAAACAGCCCTTACTGAGCGTGGGACCAGCAGAGCACCTCCAAGTTTTTGTCCTGCCCAGGTTAGGTTTGGTGCGTTGTTAGAAGTGTGTTTCCCCCAGCCTGCAATGCCCTGTCCTGTCCCACAGGGAATGAGGCACAGCCCTTGGTGAGGACACCTACCTCAAAATCAGCTTGCAGAACTCCAGAGCTGTGCGGGGACAGCCTCTCTTCTCCAGAAACATCAGATGCTTGAAGAGGGCCAGGAAGAAAGCCCTGTGTGGGGAACAGAAATAGGTTTTAGAAGCCACATTTGGAGCTCACAACTGGGGATTACAGAGCCAGCCCCAGCTTCCTGCTCCCTGAGCATCAGCACTGGGGTGCAGCCTGGAGGGTCCAGGGAACCTGGCCTGGTGCAATACAAGGCGCTAAAGACCTCTCCATGTTCCTACCTCTTACTGCTTTTATCTCTTTGTGCAATTGTAGGGCCAGCACAAACCAGGGCATGGACTCCACAGACCAGGGCCGACAACTCAGACAACAAAAAAAAAGTAAACCCATAAAGTCTGCACCCTGCCTTGTCCCAGCCTGCCCAGCCACAGGTACAGTGACATCGCATGCACGATGTGTTATCAGAGGAGCACCAGCACCCAAACTGACATTACAGATTGCAGTGTTCAGGTCACAGATGGCACAAAGCCCATCAGGGAGCAGGTCCTGGAAATGTGATCAACCTCTAGGTGCAGCAGTTCGGGAGAGATGACATGGGTCAGCTGACTGGAAAATTCCCAGAATAAAGTCACCTTTCCCTGCAGCTGCAGAGCTGTCATTATGTAAAGAGCCAGGCGAGTGCCGGGCAGGAAGCAAAGTGACCAAGCACAGTCATAAACACACCATGATAATAAATGCCATTTTGGACTAAGGGGCACCGGTCACATGAAAAGGATGTGACAGGGAGGAACAGCTACTGCTACAGTAAAAAAACCCTTGGGAAAGAGCTTGGTAAAAAAGCAAGAGCTGTATTTACCCCAGCACCCATCTCAGGAGCTGCTGCCTTGCTGAGGGCACTGGCACCAACTGCCAGAGCTTGTTCTGACAGAAAGGGACATTCAAGGTCCCCCTGCCACCATGGATGACGCAGCATTGGGAATCTGGGTCTCTGTGTCCAAAGTAGGCCAGGACACGCTGTGATGGCTCTCCAGCAGACATGAGGCAGGCAGATGTGCCACATACCTGTTCTCGGGCCGCCGGTAGTCCAGCCTGCAGGTCCCATTGGTCAGACTGAAGACAGGGTGGAAGGCGCTCTCCATGCTGTACAGTGCTCGCTCTGCAGGCAGCAAAGACAGTGTCAGTGCATGCCATCACCTCAGCACACTACACAGACCCAAAGCGCACAGAACGGTAATCCATTTAGCCCAGAAGACACTGAGACCTCTGACCCCCATGACATGCACTTGCTCACAGCCTAGCAAAGCACAAAGCTACTGCAGACTATGTGGTTGCAACAGATAGACCCAGGGAGGTGAGCCATCTTCCCTTCTGTGGAAATTAGATGATGCTCCAGTTGTGAAAAGTAACTCTTCTGGAGGTCTGGGATTGACACTGGTATGGCTGCCTCTGCCACAATTATTTCCACAAGGGGAAGCCAAAGGTCCCATCCTCACTTTACCTCTTTTCTGCTATCATGCTGCAGAGCAATGCCTCATCTAACACCAAACAGCCCACCTGACACCAGAGACTGCAGCACAGCCATCCAAGGGACAGCATCCTCTGAGATGCCTCCTACTCCATGCAGCCCTGAGGAGCCAGTAGGGCCTGACCTGCAAGATGGTCAGAGGAAGGCAAAGCAGGCTGGCCTGTAGGGTAGGGCTGGCTCCCTGCAGAGGGGTAGGCTTCCTGCAGCAGTCCCTTGCACTGATACATGTTGTAGCTACTAAGTCAGACTCTCCTCCTGTAAGGGATTTCATGCTGGTGGGACTCCACCACATCCAGACAATTCTTCTATTCATTTTGAAGGTGATCACTGATGTGCTTTGCCCCAGACAAACATGTCTGGCTCTGTTTAAAAGCCTCCAGCAAAAGCTGCTGGTCTGCAGGACATGGAAGGCTGAGTGCTCACAGTCCCAGTCGCAAACAAAGAGCTAAGCTAACTTTGTTGGTTTGCTGCTTTCCTGTGATCCAAAGTCAAAAGCCTTTGATCACTAATTCACACCAGAACCTCTGCTCCTCACCTCAGCTCTTACCTATGAGATCACGGGCCATCTCCTGATCCTCCTGCATCCGGCACACATCACTGAGCTGCAGAAGGGAGTCCACATGATATGGGTTCATCTGAAGCAGTAGCTACAGAAGAACATGAGCTTTATTAGACGACAGCATGAATCACTGGATTCTTGTGCACTCTGCCTACCAGGTAAGCTCTGAAAGCCTGGCAGGGAGGCAAATGCCCTTACACCACACACAAGAGAGAGAGAGAGAGGCTGTTCCTGCTCTGGGGTCTGAAGGTGAAGAAATCCTGCCCCACACCATCACAGAGGCAACACTCAGACTGTAATGCAATGCTCAGGACACATCTCACATGAAAAGCTGAAACTGTGATTGAAAGAACCTAAGAACAGCCACACTGGGTCAGAGTAGGGGCCCATCTTGCCCTGTCTCCAAAATCAGGTGCCTGGGAAAGAGAGCACAAGGCTGGGCACACATGATGGCTCCCAGCACACCTAAGCTTTTAGAGGTTCAGGGACCCCTCTGTTCAAAGATGCTGTTCACATTACTGGCATCTCCTCTCATGAATTTGTTCCCTTCCTGATGCAGGTACCCTTCCAGCACCTCAGCTCTGCAACACAGAAAGCTGCTGCTTAAGCACACAGTGTGAAGAACTTCTCATCCCAACCTGCCAGCTCTGTCCCTGTGCTGAAAGGGACAGCAGGAAGATCTCTCCCCACTCAGAGCACGATCTGAGCCCTTAATCACAGCTTCCCTCAGGCAGTTTATTCCAACCAACCCAGCTCTTCCAGCACCAGGGCCATGCCAGGCCTTTGATCATATCTACTGTCCTCCTCTGAATCTCTCCCAGCTCCTTCATTCCCTTCTGAAGGGTAGGGCCCAGGACTGCATTCAGGAGTCAAGAGGCACACATCAGGCATAATTACATTTTTGGTTTATTCTCTATCCCTTCATAATTCTTGGCATTTTCATCAGGTATCAGGAGGACATTTTGATACATCTATTGCAACTGCAGAATCTAGCTCCTGAGAAGTAATGGACTAATTCTTTTCCAGACTTCAGGACAGAACTTCAGTCACAAACCCCCTCTGCATTCACTAATTATAAATGGGCTACTTTTCCCAAGCACCTCAAACTTAGTTTCAATATTAAAATAGTAAAAATACTTTACATTTCCTCAGAGTTTAGTTTGAGGATTTTCTTTCTCACAAAATGAAAAATGCAGCTTCAAAAGGTCCAGCAGCTGTGGAGGATGGTGGCTAGTGCAACCACCTACAGTACAAAGCCTTTATGCTCCAGGCTGTCCCAGCCCAATGCCTCTGCCTCAGTGACAGTTCCCTGATGTTCTACCCCTTCTTTGCTTGCTCTTAAGTTCCTTTCCAGTCCTTTTTGGAAGAGATGAAGCACCAATGGTCATGGCAATGTCAAAACACACTCTTCGCACACAACTTCTCCAGCAATACCCTTTCAATCCACTAGCAAGAGCAGTAAAAGTGCTCACTGAGCAGCACTGCCCCAGAATAAGGTTTTGTATGCTGAAGTGACAGCAGCAGGGCAGATCAAGGTTCCAGTGACACTGAGACTGTGGTAGTTGCAGATAAACTGGTTGGGGTTTGAAGTACTTCTGGCATCAGTGAACCCATAGGTTAAATTCTACCATGGACAGAAGAGTAGAAGACTAAATCTGTAGTAATATCATAGCATGGGTTGGGTTGGAAGGGACCTTGAAGTTCATCCAGTCCCAACCTCCTGCCATGGGCAGGGACACCTGCTCAGAGGAGGGTGCTGAGGCACCCTCACAGGGAAGAACTTCTGCTTAAGAGCTCATCTCAATCTCCCCTCTGTTGGATCAAAGCCAGTACCTTCAAACATAGCCAGAACCACACCTAACAGGGACAGAGCACAAACACTAGAATGCACCACAGGAACTCTGGCCTGCTCTGCAAAGCAAGACTGTGTTTGAGCTGCCCTTAAGATACTGGCTCTTTGGTGCATTGCTGCTGCAGAGGAACTACCTTGCATCATTTAATGCAAATCCCTCCATCCAGTCAGCAGGCAGAATTTATGAGCTGGAGAGAGCAGTGACCATGAGCAGAGGGTGGGAAAGCAGAAAGAAGTTAAGTTTTCTTTAGTAGACAATGGCCTCTTTAAGAAATGCCTCCAGGGCATGTATCTGAGCTCACGTGGCCAGGGTTTTCAGAGCAAAAATACCTCTGTTATGGTACTGCAGCGTGCAGAGCAATTTTACCACTGCTTATCACTACAGACTATAAATGTTACCATTCCACTCAACAAACTTGGACACACATGAAGAACTTTCAATAAAAAGACTATTTTGCTGAAATACCAAGAAAAGACACATTTTCATTTATGCAAGTTTATAAATAGAACAGCTATAGTTTAGATTCCCATTTAAAGATCCATTTATACAGTATTTTTCCTCAGTTGAAGAGCTGAGACAAGGGACCTTTATTCCTACCCTTTCTGCCAAAGCCTTTCAATGGGCTCCTCTTCCAGATGGCTACATGGCATGTTCTTGGGCAGAGATACCGAGATTCTGCCACCAGGCACTAGACTTCATTTGCGCCAAGGTGCTCACTTATATTAGTGGAGCTCAGCAAGCAACACCACCTCACTGCACATGGGGGGGGTGCACAGGGCTCTACTGCTCAAAATGAGACTGGCAAAAAAGAGAAGCTCTGGTATGCATCAGCCCACCTCCCCTGCCAGGGAAAGCGGCTGCAGGAGGTAAAAGCACAAGCAACCCGATTTCACAACCTACCACAATGTTGTTGGGGTCCATAGACTCTACAGCATCCAGGAACTTGAACTGCACTTGCTGGTACTCACGATGGTGCTCAAATGTGAAGTACTGGATGCCTTTCCTGGTGTCCACCAGCTGCATGGTGATACCTACAGGGCATGGGAGATGTGGGTACCACCACTGCCAGCACAGCAGCAAGGACAGATCTTCTACTCTCTTATCACACAGAAAGCTCATTCATGTCACTGAGTCCAAAGCCAGAGGTGTCTTCAGAAACTCCTAGAGAATTTCACTCCTTTTCCTCCTCTCATAAGTCAAAGTCCAAAACCCACTATAGCAATGCAGGCCGCTTGCTTTCCCCATGGATATTAGAGTTATGGAATGGTTTGTGTTGGAAGGGACCTTAAAGCTCACCCAGTTCCAACCCTTGCCACAGGCAGGGACCCCTTCCACCAGAGCAGCTTGCTCCAAGCCCATGTCCAACCTGACCTTGAGTACTGTCAGGGATGGGGCAGCCACAGATTCTCTGGGCACCCTGTGCCAGCGCCTCAGCACCCTCACAGGGAAGAGCTTCTTCCTTATATACCTAAATCTCTCCTGTTTCAGTTTGAACCCATCACCTCTTGTCCTATCACTACAGTCCCTGATGAACAGTCCCTCTTCAGCACCCTTGTAGATATATATATTTCTTATTATTCAGCAACTTAACTGCTGTTAAGAAAGGAAGTTCTTATCACCTGCTACCTCCAGTAAGGGGGAAAACAGCCCCACAAATACCAAGATACAACACGACAGAGTCCTCCCTGTGAGGAAGGTTATTTTCGTCAGCTGCAAAGCAGTAACCTTTCTACATCAGCCAGTGCTTAACCTGGGCCTGGCAGCTGATGAAAGCAGCTCTGGTTTCCATGCACCGAGGCTCTTGCAGCGCCTGTGCCCAGGCAGCAGTACAAAAAGCCTCACCTGTTTTGCCATAGCGTGGCCAGGTATTCTTCGGAACTGTCAGCCACGTGCTGCGGACGTGCTGGCGCTGCCGCTGCCTTGGCCTGGGGAAATAAAACACAACAGGTCACAGTTTCTCTGTACTGACAGAATGAGGAGAGCTGAAACCAGCCAGAAAAAGGATGATTTCAGGAAAGAACAAAAAAAAAAGAGATCCAACTTCTCTTCCCCATCTGCAGCCCTGCCACAGGGCTTCTGCCTTCAAGACACAATGTACGTTCACTCAGGCTCTGCCTTACTTGGAAGCATTTCTCTCCAGGCCAACCAGTGCCTCCAGCATTTCCACTTCAATAGCTTCTGCCCCGTTTTTATTCCTGCCAAGTTCTTATCTGCTTCTTTGCTTCAAACAGTTTCCCATGTCCCATTAAGAGAGCCCCACATCCCCCTGACTCACCTCTTTTCCCAGCAGTGCCTTCAAATGTCAACTGATTCAGTTTAAGCTGCATTTGCAAAATGCAACCAATGCACTTGTCCACAGTAGAAGGAAAGCAGAAATTGGGGCTGCTCTAATAAAGTCATGCTTCCTCCATAAGACACTGCTGCTTCTTCCTCAAGCACTAAATATTCTTCCACAGACTCTCTAAGAGTAAGTTTTTGCTTCCACCATCACTGCTCTGAGCTTAATCCTTTCTTACATGCACATTTCTTAACCAGCTCATGAATAGCAGGGGTTTATGGATGATGTTGATCACAGTGTGATGGATAACTGCACAGAGACCTTGTGCCCAAACAGCAGGAGGTTTCCTAAGTCCCTGAAAACAGTGCATGAGACTCCCTGGAATGTATTCAGGGTCCACTCTGGCAGACATCAGACTCTGAGACAGACACAGGAGACAAATGCTGGAGAAGGAAGAAAGAATCTAAGAGTCTACACTCTATGAATTTGAGTGAAAGGATTTTAGAAGGTTGTTTTGATGGTAAATGAGCAGGGATATCAACAGAAAAAAAAAAGCAAATGCTATTAAAAACCCTGCAGAAATCTTGCTTACTAACAAAACAAATATTCTCCTGCCCCAGCAAGCACTACTAAATGAGTAAGACACCCTGAACCCTGACTCCCTGCCCAGGTGTGGCACTGGGGGCTCAGGAAGCTGCACTCAGGGAAGGACAGACACACCAATCTGGACTTTGAAAAGGTTTAATATTAAGTGGTGGACTAACCTCTGATCACCAAGTACAGTGCGAGCCCCAAAGTATCTCTTCAACTCGTTCTCTGGATTCAAGTTTCTGAGAAGGTTGAAACAAGAAAGAAAAGCAGTTAAGCAGAGCCCAAAGTCTCACACTTGAATCCTCTCTATCAACCCCAAGTGTTCTGTACTTCAAACTGCCTCTGGCCAAGCCCCCCATCTGTCACTGTCCTGGGTTCAGCAGTTGCAGTCAGTTTTTCTTCTCTTTAGTAGATGGTGTTTTGACTTAGTCCAGGAACAAGGCTGATAGGGCCGATGTTTTTGGTTGCTGCTGAGCGATGTTTGCCCTGACCAAGGACTT